>JASAMY010003443.1:0-40886 GCA_030248085.1 Paralinhomoeus sp. GSCO2_6 | reverse complement strand
CCCCCCCCCTGAGATCAAGTCCTGGCTACGCCACTGTTTACTGCACAAAATCGGCATTCCAGGAACGCCTTATTTCAGCAGTTCTGGTTTCTGGTCTTTTCAGGTGCTGGAGAACAAGCTCCAGCGGGACGGGCCCAGCTTCAAGGCGCGCCAACTCTGCGGCGTCTGTCAGGAGTGCCAGTGAGTGGCGTCGGTCGCTCCCTTTCCCATGTTTGCTGTGGCTGCTCGGTTGTGCCTCAGGCGGCTGTTCTAAATTATTCAAGTTTCAGTGGCGGGCCTGGGGGTAGATGTCCAGAATGGCCCACAAATGGTCAATTTTGGGTAAAAAAAGTCTAAACAACATTGTTTACCGTTTTATAGTACCAAGGACTGGAACGTGTGAGAGTTTGCGCAAAGCTCAGCTTAGTGCGCGTTTACACACTAAAACCACCGTGTCCCCAGCATGGTTCCCCACACCTCAACAATTCCAAACTGTCAAACCCCCCACCTCAGCACCCCCCCCTCCGACAATGGACCTCCCTCCTACAGCCCGAAAAAAACAATTAGCCCATGGTGGCTAATCAGGTTTTATTGTATGTTCGCACAGGGTTGCATAAAAAAAAATTTCAAGTTTTTTTAATTGACTTAGGAGACATCATGGGTGCAAAATACCTGTACTATAACATACTTTTAGCCTATTAGAGTGTTAAACACAAGTACTAGTGCTTACCTAAAGCCTTGAGAAGCTCATTTAGCATTGTTATTTAGTCAAATGGTTACAAAGCCGCTGCCTCTAAATGATCATGTACAGTATCGCCCTATGTTTGAAACCAGTTGAGAACCCCAAAAGAGCTTAGTTTTGGTGCTAATAAGCAAGTTTATGCATAAATACCTACTAATTGTACCATTTAAACACCATTTGAACGCCTTTTTGCCACTCAAAAGCTAAATTTTACCCAAAAACAGAAATTTTTTAACTTAAAAAAATCCAACTTTAAAAAAAAAATTTTTAAATTGTGCAACCATGTGTTCACATTAACCTTTTAATCAGATTAGGCGAGGGATTAGTAACCAAAAATCTGAATGGCATACATGAGACATCGATTTTTGAAGTTGGGGAGCCTGGGAGGGGTGGGGGTAGGGGGGGGGCTGGGGGGAGACGCCTTCTGGGGTCTAAGTCTAATGAGATTTAAAGAGTCCCAGAAGGGAAAAATGTACGTACCTGAATAGTGTTTAAATAGGAACTCTTTGCTAAAAAAATTCGTTAAAATAGGCCATAAATAGCGTTCTTTAAGCTGGTTTACTGCTGAAAAAACGAAAAGTGCCCTAGTTTTTTTTAATTGCAGACAAGTTGGAAAACTGCAGGAAAATTATTCAGGGGGGGGGGGGCTGCCTAAGGAAAATTCCGAGGGGGCCCCGACCCCCCCCCCCAGCTACATGTATGCTGAGGGGGGGCGGCGACATTTTCGGCCACTGTCTGGACGGTTTCTTTGCCGTAACGTAATCGCACACCACATTTCGAACCGCATTCTGCGGCGTGCGCGCAATTGGCGACAACGCCTCTTACACGCACCAGCTGTAGCTAAGCTGTGCGAGTGGAGGGGCGCGGGGGGCGGGGGCTGCCGCGCAAAGCCACCTACGGCATGCAGCACCACTGCTGCCGCCTTGCGTAAGGTATTGATTCTCAGTCGTGTTCCTTCCTTTGCAGAGCTGGTCCCTGTCGAGCGTGTCTGGCCTGCCTGGACCGTCGCTTCTTCGAGAACAAGTACCTGCCGAGCGCCGGCTGCGCCAAGACGCAGTGCACCAAGGCGAAGCCCATCTCCGTGGCCCTCGACCCCCACCTCTATGGGGACCTCTCGAATCGCGTCTCCAACTACAGTCGGCGCCAATCCCTGCAGGCGCGCCCACGACGACCGGAGATGGCGCGACCAGCGGCGGTCTGGCCAATGGCCACAAGCGGGCCGGTGTCAGTGGTCAGCCTCCGCTCGCCAAGAAGACTGCGGCTGCTGCTGCTGCACCCCATTGGGCGGGCGTCCAGGCTGGCACGTCCGGCGTGGCTGGTCCACCGCCTGCGCACACTGGTGGCGCGGCTGCTGCAGCCACTGGCATGCCGGCAGCCGGCCAGCTGAACGCGCTGCCATGCCTGACAGCCGGGCAATGGCTGCCATGGCCATCTCTTACATCACGTATCCTGACGGCTCGAGCCAGCAGATGGCCGCTGCAGCGGGCCAGTACCTGATGCTGCCCAACGCCGCCATGCTCGGCCAGGCCGCTGTGGCCGCCGCTGCCTCGGCCCCCCCACTGGCGCATGCTCGCTCCTCCCAGAGCCCAGCAGGGTGCAACCGTGCCCCAGCCTGCAATGGTGCCCCAGTACAGGCTGACACCGGTCACCGTCCTAAAGGCGGACCCTCAGCAGCAGCAACAGCAGCAGCAGCAAGTGCGCAGGCCAGTGCCAGTCATGTACTCCCAGCAGCAGCAACAGCCACAGCAGCAGTCACGGCTGCAAGTGCAGAGCCAGGGACAGATGCCGGGGTTCTACCAGCTGGCCACCACCGTTGGACAGCAGCAGCAGACTGTCAACCAGGCACAACAGCAGCAGCAGTACCAGCAGATGCAGCAACACATTTCTGCCCAACGACCAGTGCTGCAGGTTTGCCACAGCAGCAGCAGCAGCTACAACAACAACAACAGCAGCAGGCTCAATTCATCAGCTGCTGCTGCTGCCGGCAGCCAGCTCTGCGCACCTCGTGTCGGCACCGTCAGTTGCAGGTGGTGGCCAGTCTGTGACGCTCCAGACACTCTAGTGGGCAGCACTGGACTGTTGCTGAGCCTAACACCTCGAGCATCCAATGCATAGTCCTCCTCATCTGCTCTGCCCCGCCCCCCCCCCCCCTGGAGCCACCCTCCACCCCATAGGTGCCCCAGAAGATGTGGCCATGGTTACAGCTTCCCGAGGTAGATTTAATCAGGTGTTCAAAAGGCACTGAGATGGAAGTGCCAGTGTTGGGGTAGGGGGTGCGTCTTTGTATCGCCTTTCCGACGGGCACAGCAGGGCACCTATGCTAAGTATTCATTCGCGTGTACGTGTAAAAATGACTACTGAAATCGGTATGCTGCATGGGAAGGGCCCTCTGCCCCCGAGTTGTCACATATGAGACGCGCTCTAGATTACGCGTGTACCAGATGCCTTGTGTCGACTACTGCAAGATGACGCGCTTTTCATAGCCACCATACCTGTAATGGGGGTTCCACTATTTTTCCAACCCCCAGGATTTTCCCAAGGGATTTTCATTCATTCTGACCATTTTTTGTGGGCCTATTTTGACCAAGAAGTACCAGTATACTTAAGAAAATGGTCGGCTACCCCCCACGTTTGCTCTGGAGACCACCCAACCCACCAAAGAGTGCCATCCTCCCCCCTCCAGTTACAGGTATGGTAGCCACTG
Organism: Paralinhomoeus sp. GSCO2_6; assembly: GCA_030248085.1. Lineage (NCBI taxonomy): Eukaryota > Metazoa > Nematoda > Chromadorea > Monhysterida > Linhomoeidae > Paralinhomoeus > Paralinhomoeus sp. GSCO2_6. The sequence goes on along the minus strand of JASAMY010003443.1, from coordinate 37,461 downwards.
GACGCTCTGGACGTACGCGTACTGCATTGGCGTCCCACCGCCTGGACGGCGCGCGTCCACACTTACTACGAGAGGTGTCGTCCCTGTGTGCGCGCTGCTCGAAAGCTTGTCTATTTCCTATACAAACTACGTGCGTGCGTGCGCGTTGCTGTTCTCTCGTCACCACGGGCACAAGCCCCACTGACTGGCGGCATGGCCCCCCCCCCCCCACACCGTTGCATTACCGTGCCAGTAGTAACTTAATTAGCTGCCCCCCCCCCCGCACGTTCGGGCAGTCAGCTTGTATGGTACAGGAACGTTTGAAACGGGGTCAGCAGGCCGCGTTGGGGTGGGGTGGCCGTTCGACGCCCCCCCCCCTCCACGCAAAAAGTTGGGAGGGGGTTGCATTCAGAATGACGCAATTTTGCATCAGAATGGCACTAAATTTGTTAGTACTTGGTTCGGTCAAGCCAGTTGGAACAGGTCCCCTGTTGGGGGCGGTTTTCGTCTGAACTGGGGTTTTGATGGACACCTTGACCATACCTGAACCGGGTCTGGAAGAGGGGGGGGTGGCAATTTTTTGAGTTATACTGGTACTTCTTGGTCAAATGGGTATAAATAGGGTGAAAAGACCGTGAAAATCACTTGGAAAAATAGTGGGGAGGGGTAACCCAGTTACAGGTATGGCCCGGACGGACCCCCGTTTACGCGCATACGGATGCGCGCTGCGGGCCTTCTTCCGGTTCGGGAGCGCCGCGTTCTCCACCCCGACCCGTTCCACAAATCTATACCCACCCGCAAAACGCGTAAGTGCGTGTGCGAGCGCGTGTTCTTGCTCGGATGTCATATTGTCAATGCGGAGAATTGCGCGCTCGTTCTATCAAGCGTGGGTCAGTGTTATAAGACCCGCTTTGCGTTGCGAGCGTAGACCCGTACCGTATGTACAGTTTGAAACCGAGAAATGAGTGACTTTTTTGTGGCGAACATTTTCTTGTCGTCACTCGTCCGACGCGTGGCAGAAGGGTGTGCGCAACAAAGAAAAAAAGCGCGCACACACGCACGCACAGGCACGTACAAACGCATAGGCAGTGCACGCCCGCACGCTGTTGTTGTTGTTGGATTAGGGGGCAACGCTGGGAGGCAGTCAATGGCCCATATAGCATACACATCTCCATGACGCCTTCCCGTCCAGAGCCGCATAATGAGCCGAAGACTCGGAAGAACGCCATCTGCAATCTAGGTGGGCGAAAATCCAGCGAAAGTCCTCGATCTAGTGGCTCCATCAAGATTCGAACCCAGAACCGTGCGCGCAAGAGGTCGATTCTCTACCACTAGGCCATAAGTTGCCCCACGCACGCATGCGTTCGCTTGGGCACAGGCACGGCACACGCACGGACTCATAAGTAGTGCTAGTGCGTGCGTACACACTCGCAGCCTCTGTGCCAAAGCGCGTCGCCGCTGGCCGCCCTCTCATCGCATTCTTTTACCACACGTGGTGGGCGGGCATACCCCGTAGTCGGTGCGTGCGTGTGTGCCAACAGCACAGCACGCCACATGTAGTGCAATGGGGCCAAGGCACTAAGGCAGACGCGCGTCCCACAGCGAGATCAAATGAGGCACGGAGGGGACAGATGGGTGGGTGGGTGCCTTGCCTCTCGGCCAAAGTTTAGATGCGGGGGAGGGCCTCGAATTTTTTCACGCGACAGAGCAATCGTGCAAAGTGACTATGCGTAAATAAAAACGTGCTGGATTGAAATGTGAGGAGAGCGGAACGTAAGAAAAGTTGGCTGCGCGCCAAACGATGTGCTGCTGCGTCGTTTATCCTGTCGTGACTTTATCCTGTACGCGGCCCGCTCGCCCAGACCAGACGTGGATCCCACACCAGCATGTGCCTCATCTGTGTGTACCAGTGGCGGATCCAGAATTTTTTCGTTGGCGGGAAGGATTTGGCAGAAGGGGGAACCCTGTTAAAATTCACAGATGCGGCCATGCGGGGCCATTTCGGCGATGTTTTTGGCACCCAATCGGTCCATTATTGACAAGTAATACATACAATCGGCGCTGCAGACGAAATTTTTTAGCGATTTTCTACCATCTACACATTTGTATGCGGAAAAGTAGGTTTGCTAGGCATGTTTCTTCTGCTACGGTGCAGCCCTTCCCGCCTTTCTCCCTAGATTTTCTATTTCGGGAAGGGAATTCCCCCTTTCCCCCGCCCTGGATCTGCGACATGTTGATTTGCAGCGTTAGTGGCTGGCCCAGAGAAACGCACCGACATAAAGACACGTGATTTTTATCCATTGCGCGCCATGAGGTTGAGCTTAGGGGGCAACCGTTGCAACAAATTTTTTTTCAACATCTATTTTTTTTCTGTCCATCACTTGATGAAAAGCCAAACCTTGAGTGCTTCCAGCCCCAATTCTTGCCAACTCAATAAGAGAACACGAGTCGTCCCGCATAGCTTGCCGAGACAGTTTCCCCTAACTAATCAACGACATCACTATGCATTCATCCAACACTTCCACTCCCTCTGGAGCTGGCACTAAAACTTGTCAAAGTCAGCGACAGGATAGTGCTCTGAGTACTTGGCCAGGTGTTCCTGCAGCTCTCTCCTCTGCTCCACCAGGTTGGGTGGCATCTCCTTGTAAACGTCGGTGAACATCAGCTCGGGAGAGGGCTTCTTGCGCTTCTCCGCTGCCGAGAACTCCCAGAGAACTTGCCGACGGCAGTCCTCAAGCCATGCCTTTTTCTCTTCTGCAGACCACATACTCTGACTCTCGAGGTAGAGCCGCAGACGCGTGATCGGGTTGTACTTCTCGTCCCAGAAGGCCACCTCGTCCTTGTCCCTGAAGTGGAGCTATTTCGGTGCGCATCACCTTTTTAACTATTTTGGTGTGACAATACATATGTGGGGGTGCAATTGTCAATCACTCTCAATTCTCAACCGGTAAGCGGAGCTGTCATCACTGGTCGAGTGGTGGCCCACTCTGTACGTCTTGGCTTCTATGAGCACTGGCTGGTTCTGCAAGTGGGAAATTGTTGCAATGACAATATTTCGAAATATTCTAAAATTAATTTTTAGCTAAATTCTTGGCTAAATTCTTGAGCGCATGCTTTCTGGCCAGCGCTGTTGCATTGTGAACAGCAAAGACGTCGTTGCCATCCACCCTGGTGGTGACCAGGCCGTAACCCGCGCCCTTGGAGGCGATGCCATCACCTGAATTTTTTTTTTGAATACGTAATTTTCTGATTTGTCAGCAACTAATATACTGCTCAGTAAGCGCGCTCCTAAATCTGTAGCCGTTCGACTACCCAGCTCAGTCAATGCTAGCTGGAACCCCTGTGAGTGGGTTTTGCGCGTGGGCGGGTCCTCAGAGAAAAACTGCTACATTTTTGGGTCAATTGTTAGTCAAAACTACTGGGTACTTTTCGGTCAAAAACTACACTTGTAACACAACACTACCCCTGTACTGTTCCGAGGCTGGCGTGGAGATGGCGTATCCGTTGTTGCGACAGAAGAAGATGACGGGACACTCGAGCGTCGCGGCGAAATTCAAGGCCGCGTGCGCGTCACCCTCGCTCGCCGAGCCCTCGCCTGCGAGCATAGGTCCCACGTGGTTAGGCTGCACAGGTTGTATGGGTGGGTCGCTACACAGCCGCCTGATGAACACGCGTGCGTGCGTCCGGGCCAGGTGTCGTCGCGTGCGCGCGTGCTTGCGCGCCCCTTTGCAAAAAGCCTCCCAGCCACTGACCAAAGTAGACGATCACCACCCTGCCTTTCGCCTCTCTCTTCAGCGCGTACGCGGAGCCAACCGCCTGAGGCAGCTGGGTGCTCAGGGGGCTCGAGATCTGCACGAAGTGGAGATGGCTGGCCCCGTAGTGGCAGGGCATCTGACGGCCCTTGCCCCAGTCCTCGTGGGTGCCGTAGCACTGGTTCATGAATTGGGAGAGAGGCATGCCCCGGTAGAGCAGCACACCCGCCTCCCGATATTGACCGTAGACCAGATCGGTGGGCGGGAGAGCGGACGCGGAGCCCAGGTGCGTCGCCTGGAATAGGGCACATAGCCGTTACCGGCATACATGTAACTGGGGGGGGGGGGGGGGTTGGGACTTGGGGGGGTACCCACCCCGCCAGAATTTTACCCCCCAGCCCCCCCAGAATTTTCCTGAAGTTTTCCAACTTGTCTACAATTGTACAAAGTAGTGTATTTTTCATCTTTTTCAGTGTTTTTTGACCCTAAAACAGCTAAATAACGCTATTTATAGCCTTATTTACCCTTTTTTTTTTTACCAAAAAGTGCCTATTTAAACCCTATTTAGGTACTCTTTTTTACCCTCTGACACCCCCCCCCCTCTTCAAATCTGCTTACCCCCCCCCCCCCCCCCGCCCACACCCCCCCAGAATGGTCTCCGACCCCCCCCCCCCCTCCCACTTCAAAAACCCGGTTACATGTATGGGGGGGAGGGGATCCCGCCACAGCAAAGAGTGCGGGGTTAGCCCTGAAAAACACCATTTACTTTTACTTTTTTCGATTTAGAAAGGTTAAAAATCAACAGGCACTGGCGGATCCAGAAATAAATTTCGGAGGGGGGATGAATTTTGCAGAAGGGAGAACCCTGTTAAACTTTTTGGATGTTGGCCTTTTTGAAGTGGTTTGGACACCTAATCGGTCCATTTTCGAGGATTAACGAATACAAACCGGCGCCACAGGCAAAAAAATTGCTGTTGAAAAAAAATTTGTTGCAACGGTTGCCCCCTAAGCTCAACCTCATGGCGCGCAATGGATAAAAATCACATTGTCTTATCTGGTCGTACTCGAGCCAGCACTAACGCTGCAAATCAACATGTCGCAGATCCAGGGCGGGGGAAAGGGGGAATTCCCTTCCCGAAATAGAAAATCTAGGGAGAAAGGCGGGAAGGGCTGCACCGTAGCAGAAGAAACATGCCTAGCAAACCTACTTTTCCGCATACAAATGTGTAGATGGTAGAAAATCGCTAAAAAATTTCGTCTGTGACGCCGATTGTATGTATTACTTGTCAATAATGGACAAACTGATTGCCCAAACCGTCGCCGAAGTGGCGCAGTGTGGCCGCATATATGAAGCTGAACAGGGTTCCCCCTTCTGCCAAATCCTTCCCGCCAACGAAAAACTTCTGGATCCGCCACTGGTACACACAGATGAGGCACATGCTGGTGTGGGATCCACGTCTGGTCTGGGCGAGCCAGCCGCCGTCCAGGATAAAGTCACGACAGGATAAACGACGCAGCGGCGCACCCCGTGACTTCGCACGCAGCCAACTTTGGGGACGTTCCGCTCTCCTCGCATTTCAATCACAGCACGTTTTTATTTACGCATAGTCACCTTTTGCACGATTGCTCTGTCGCGTGAAAAAAGGGTTCGAGGCCCTCCCCCGCATCTGGTTTTTGGCCGAGAGGCAAGGCACCCACCCACCCATCTGTCCCCTCCGTGCCTCATTTGATCTCGCTGTGGGACGCGCGTCTGCCTTAGTGCCTTGGCCCCATTGCACTACATGTGGCGTGCTGTGCTGTTGGCACACACGCACGCACCGACTACGGGGTATGCCCGCCCACCACGTGTGGTAAAAGAATGCGATGAGAGGGCGGCCAGCGGCGACGCGCTTTGGCACAGAGGCTGCGAGTGTGTACGCACGCACTAGCACTACTTATGAGTCCGTGCGTGTGCCGTGCCTGTGCCCAAGCGAACGCATGCGTGCGTGGGCAACTTATGGCCTAGTGGTAGAGAATCGACCTCTTGCGCGCACGGTTCTGGGTTCGAATCTTGATGGAGCCACTAGATCGAGGACTTTCGCTGGATTTTCGCCCACCTCGTCCAGATGGCGTTCTTCCAAGTCTTCGGCTCATTATGGCTCTGGACGGGAAGGCGTCATGGAGTGTATGCTATATGGGCCATTGACTGCCTCCCAGCGTTGCCCCCTAATCCAACAACAACAACAGCGTGCCGGCGTGTACTGCCTATGCGTTTGTACGTGCCTGTGCGTGCGTGTGTGCGCGCTTTTTTTCTTTGTTGCGCACACCCTTCTGCCACGCTCGGACGAGTGACGACAAGAAAATGTTCGCCACAAAAAAGTCACTCATTTCTCGGTTTCAAACTTTGCATACAGTACGGGTCTACGCTCACAACGCAAAACGGGTCTTATAACACTGACCCACGCTTGATAGAACGAGCGCGCAATTCTCCGCATTGACAATATGACATCCGAGCAAGAACACGCGCTCGCACACGCACTTACGCGTTTTGCGGGTCGGTATAGTTTGTGGAACGGGTCGGGGTGGAGAACGCGGCGCTCCCGAAACGGAAGAAGGCCCGCAGCGGCGCATCCGTATGCGCGTAAACGGGGGTACATTACGGGCCGTCTCCTGTAACTGGGTTACCCCTCCCCCACTATTTTTCCAAGTGATTTTCACGGTCTTTTCACCCTATTTATACCCATTAACCAGAGAACCCCAGCTCTGGTATAACTCGAAAACTTGCCGCCCCCCCCTCTTCCAGACCCGGTTCAGGTATGGTCAAGGTGTCCATCAAAACCCCAGTTCAGACGAAAACCGCCCCCAACAGGGGAACTGTTCCAACTGGCTTGACCGGAACCGAGTACTAACAAATTTAGTGCCATTCTGATGCAAAATTAGTCTCGTTCTGAATGGCAACCACCACTCCCAACTTTTTGCGTGGAGGGGGGGGGCGTCAAACGGCCACCCAGCCCACGCGGCCTGCTGACCCCGTTTCAAACGTTCCTGTACCATACAAGCTGACTGCCCGAACGTGCGGGGGGGGGGCAGCTAATTAAGTTACTACTGGCACGGTAATGCAACGGTGTGGGGGGGGGGGGCAATGCCGCCAGTCAGTGCGGCTTGTGCCCGTGGTGACGAGAGAACAGCAACGCGCACGCACGCACGTAGTTTGTATGGGAAATGCAAAAGCTTTCGAGCAGCGCGCACACAGGGACGACACCTCTCGTAGTAAGTGTTGACGCGAGCCGTCCATGCGGTGGGACGCCAATGCAGTACGCGTACATCCAGAGCGTCCAGTGGCTACCATACCTGTAACTGGAGGGGGGAGGATGGCACTCTTTGGTGGGTTGGGTGGTTTCCAAGACAAACGTGGGGGGTAGCCGACCATTTTCTTAAGTATACTGGTTCTTCTTGGTCAAAATAGGCCCACAAAAAATGGTCAGAATGAATGAAAATCCCTTGGGAAAATCCTGGGGGTTGGAAAAATAGTGGAACCCCCATTACAGGTATGGTGGCTATGAAAAGCGCGTCATCTTGCAGTAGTCGACACAAGGCATCTGGTACACGCGTAATATTGAGCGCGTCTCATATGTGACAACTCGGGGGCAGAGGGCCTTTCCCATGCAGCATGCCGGGGTTCAGTAGTCATTTTTACACGTACACGCGAATGAATACTTAGCATAGGTGCCCTGCTGTCCCCGTCGGAAAGGCGATACAAAGACGCACCCCCTACCCCCAACACTGGCACTTCCATCTCAGTGCCTTTTGAACACCTGATTAAATCTACCTCGGGAAGCTGTAACCATGGCCACATCTTTCTCTGGGGCACCTATGGGGTGGAGGGTGGCTCCAGGGGGGGGGGGGGGGGGCGGGGCAGAGCAGACGAGGAGGACTATGCATTGGAGGCTCGAGGTGCTAGGCTCAGCAACAGTCCAGTGCTGCCCACTAGAGTGTCTGGAGCGTCACAGACTGGCCACCACCTGCAACTGACGGTGCCGACACGAGGTGCGCAGAGCTGGCTGCTGCAGCAGCAGCAGCTGATGATTGAGCCTGCTGCTGTTGTTGTTGTTGTAGCTGCTGCTGCTGCTGTGGCAAACCTGCAGCACTGGTCGTTGCAGCAACGTGTTGCTGCATCTGCTGGTACTGCTGCTGCTGTTGTGCCTGGTTGACAGTCTGCTGCTGCTGTCCAACGGTGGTGGCCAGCTGGTAGAACCCCGGCATCTGTCCCTGGCTCTGCACTTGCAGCTGTGACTGCTGCTGTGGCTGTTGCTGCTGCTGGGAGTACATGACTGGCACTGGCCTGCGCACTTGCTGCTGCTGCTGTTGCTGCTGCTGAGGGTCCGCCTTGAGGACGGTGACCGGTGCCAGCCTGTACTGGGGCACCATTGCAGGCTGGGGCACGGTTGCACCCTGCTGGGCTTGGGAGGAGCGAGCATGCGCCAGTGGTGGGGCCGAGGCAGCGGCGGCCACAGCGGCCTGGCCGAGCATGGCGGCGCTGGGCAGCATCAGGTACTGGCCCGCTGCAGCGGCCATCTGCTGGCTCGAGCCGTCAGGATACGTGATGTAAGTGATGGGCATGGCGCCATTGGCCGCTGCCAGGTATGGCAGCGCGTTCAGCTGGCCGGCTGCTGGCATGCCAGTGGCTGCAGCAGCCGCGCCACCAGTGTGCGCAGGCGGTGGACCAGCCACGCCGGACGTGCCAGCCTGGACGCCCGCCCAATGGGGTGCAGCAGCAGCAGCCGCAGTCTTCTTGGCGAGCGGAGGCTGACCACTGACACTGGCTCGCTTGTGGCCATTGGCCAGACCGCCGCTGGTGGCGCCATCTCCGGTCGTCTTGTGCGCCTGCAGGGACTGGCGCCGACTGTAGTTGGAGACGCGATTCGAGAGGTCCCCATAGAGGTGGGGGTCGAGGGCCACGGAGATGGGCTTCGCCTTGGTGCACTGCGTCTTGGCGCAGCCGGCGCTCGGCAGGTACTTGTTCTCGAAGAAGCGACGGTCCAGGCAGGCCAGACACGCTCGACAGGGACCAGCTCTGCAAAGGAAGGAACACGACTGAGAATCAATACCTTACGCAAGGCGGCAGCAGTGGTGCTGCATGCCGTAGGTGGCCTTGCGCGGCAGCCCCCTCCCCCCCCCCCTCAACTCGCAAAGTTTATCTACAGCTGGTGCGTTTAAGAGGCGTTGTCGCCAATTGCGCGCACGACGAAGAATGCGGGTTCGAAATTTGTTGTGCGATTACATTACGGCAAAGAAACCGGCCAGACAGTGGCCGAAGATGTCGCCGCCCCCCCCCAGCATACATGTAGCTGGAGGGGGTCGGGCCCCGTCGGAATTTCCCCTGGCGAGCCCCCCCTGAATAATTTTCCTGCAGTTTTCCAACTTGTGAATTTAAAAAACTGAGGGTGCTTTTCGTTTTTTACAGCAGTAAACCAGCTAAAGAACGCTATCTTATGGCCTATTTTAACGCATTTTTTTAGCAAAGAGTTCCTATTTTAAACACTATTCAGGTAGGTATATTTTTCCCTTCTGGGACTCTTTAAATCTCAGTACCCCCAGACCACAGAAGGGTCTCAGCCCCCCCCCGACCCCCACCCCTCCCAGGCTCCCACTTCAAAAATCGGGTCTCATGTATGCCACCCAGATTTCCGGTTACGCATCCCTTGCCTAATCTGATTAAAAAGTTAATGCGAACACATGGTTGCACAATTTAAAAATTTTTTTTTTAAAGTTGGATTTTTTTAATTAAAAATTTCTGTTTTTGGGTAAAATATAGATTCTGAGTGGCAAAAAAGGTGTTTAAACGGTGTTTAGATGGTACAATTGTAGTTATTCGTGCATCAACCCTGCTTGTTGGCACCAAAACTAAGCTCTTTTTGGGGTTCCCAACTGGTTCCCAACATAGTGTGATACTGTACACGACCATTTAGAGGCAGCGGATTTGTCACCATTTGACTAAAACGATGCTAAATACGCTTCTAAGGGCTTTAGGGAAGCACTATTACTTGTGTTTGACACTCTAATAGGCTAAAAGTATCTTATAGTACAGGTATTTGGCACCAATGATGGCTCCTAAGTCAATTAAAAAAACTTGAAATTTTTTTTTATGCAACCCTGTGCGAACATACAATAAAACCTGATTAGCCACCATGGGCTAATTGTTTTATTCGGGCTGTAGGAGGAGACCCATCTGTCGCGGAGAGGGGGGGGGGGGGGGGTGCTGAGGTGGGTGGTTTGACAGTTTGGAATGGTTGATGTGTGGGGACCCATGCTGGGGACACGGTGGTTTTAGTGTGTAAACGCGCACTAAGCGCAACTTTGCGCAAACTCTCACACGTTCCAGTCCTTGGGACGATAAAACGGTAAACAATGTTGTTTAGACTTTTTTTACCCAAAATTGACCATTTGTGGGCCATTCTGGACATCTACCCCCAGGCCCGCCACTCTGCAAAACTTGAATAACTTGAGAATAGCCGCCCTAGGCACAACCGAGCAGCCACAACAAACATGAGAAAGGGAGCGACCGACGCCACTCACTGGCACTCCTGACAGACGCCGCAGAGTTGGCGCGCCTTGAAGCTGGGCCCGTCCCGCTGGAGCTTGTTCTCCAGCACCTGAAGAGATCAGAAACCAGAACTGCTGAAATAAGGCGTTCCTGGAATGCCGACTTTGTGCAGTAAACACTACAGTGGCGTAGCCAGGACTTGATCTCAGGGGGGGGGGTCAGTTCAATATCGGCCAAATACTCAATTTTGCAATGGGGGGACCCTGTCGATTTTTTTTTTTAAGCTATTTTGGCTCGAGAAGCTTCAGACACGCTCCCATCGAATCTGTTTACAAGCATTGCGCTCGTTTGTCTGACTACATTCGCAAAGCGTTAGCAATGTGGTCAAAACGGTCGATTTCTGTGCTGAAAACAGCGCCACAGGCAGATTTCATGCAGGTCACAGGCATATTTCATGCGCCACATGCAGGGCTAGCTCACCTTCGGAAAAAAAAAGACTTTCAGGATAGAGCCTACCAACCAGGGGTCCCCAAGGTGGGATCAACGGGGTGCAGGGGGTGTCCACCTAAAGCACAAGGTCGAGCACCTTGAGGGATTAAGGGAGCCAGCCCCCCCCCCCCCAGCCCAGGATCGGGATTCGGGCTGACTTGGTCTCATCTTTCACGGGCAGCGGTCAAGAATGTGTGACCAGAGAGAGGCCACCGCGACCACACGCAAGCAGCACCTTGAGGCAGCGCCTGTCGACGCAGGACTGCTTCTTGACCCCGGGACCCCCAAACTGGGGGCTATCGAGGCAGAAGACGCAGTCGCCGCACGCCTTCGCCTGGCAGCCGCGGCACACACCGCACCGCTGGATGCGGTTCATCGCTTGGGCCGACAGGACGTCGGCAGCGACAGAGGGACTCGCAGCGACAGCGTCAGGAGGGACTCGACAGACGTCTTCTGCAGAGGCTCGATCGACAAGCGTCGGCAGCTGGCGTCGACAGCAGCTCGTCGGACAGGAAGGAGGACTCAGCCGACAGCCGCAGAGGACGAAGACGGCGCCGCCATTGCGGCCGCGTCGACGACGAGAAAGGGCCCGGGGGGGGCCGGAATTCGAGGCCGAATTGGGAAAGCCGGTAAGGCGTTTCATAAAACCCGTCTCCGTCGCCGTCGCCGTCACCGTCTCCGTCACCCACCGTATAAAAATACTGTAACGCGGATGTTTAAATTCTAATTCTTTACACGGGTATCGTAAGAATCAGTATGCATTCGTGCGAAAAATGTTGCTTGAAGTTTGTTGACGAGGAAGAAATGTTGAAACATCAACTGAACTACATACGCGACAGTGCCAGCATCGCGGCTGACTCAGTTGACAGTGGGAGAGGTGCCTGGGCCTCCAATCTGGCTGGCGAGGCGTCCAGCCAGCCAGTCCAGTCGCCAGTCATCAGAGTTGGGCGCCGCCTCAGACCAAAGTTCAACAGGTGCCGTTGCGTGTCACCACGTCCAGTCGGTGTCTGCAGGAATGGCCGCAGCGCCGCGTTGGTGTGACGCCGCCGCGCGCTGTCGTCGTTGCGCCCAGCAATCGACAGGCGAGCTCGCCGCCTCTATTCGGCGCCGGCCGTCGTCAACTCACCTCCGCCCTGCGCCGCGTCGCTCCCAACCAGCGGTACCGACCTTCGTCCGTCAGGGGTCAATTGCAGGGTTTGAAGTGCGCCAACAGCGCGTCGTCACCTCGCCGACTCGTCGACAAGCGCCACATCGTCCGTTCAGGTACATACGTCCGTCTGTTGTGCTTGCCTCGCCAGCGCAGATCGGCCTCGCTCACCAGCGTTGCAGCGTCGCCGCGCGGACGGAGTCGCTGTCGGCAGCTCTCCCGGTCTGCAGCTCTCCCCGTCTGCAGCTCTCCCCGTCTGCAGCTCTCCCCGTCTGCAGCTCTCCCCGTCTGCAGCTCTCCCCTTCTGCAGCTCTCCCCGTCTGCAGCTCTCCCCGTCTGCAGCTCTCCCCGTCTGCAGCTCTCCCCGTCTGCAGCTCTCCCCGTCTGCAGCTCTCCCCGTCTGCAGCTCTCCCCGTCTGCAGCTCTCCCCGTCTGCAGCTCTCCCCGTCTGCAGCTCTCCCCCGTCTGCAGCTCTCCCCGTCCGCATCCCTCCCCGTCCGCATCTCTCCCCGTCCGCAGCTCTCCCCGTCCGCAGCTCTCCCCGTCTGCAGCTCTCCCCGTCTGCAGCTCTCCCCGTCTGCAGCTCTCCCCGTCTGCAGCTCTCCCCGTCTGCAGCTCTCCCCGTCTGCAGCTCTCCCCGTCTTCAGCTCTGCCGTTCTTCCGCTCTCCCGTTCTGAAGCTCTCCCCGTCTGCAGCTCTCCCCGTCTGCAGCTCTCCCCGTCTGCAGCTCTCCCCGTCTGCAGCTCTCCCCGTCTGCAGCTCTCCCCGTCTGCAGCTCTCCCCGTCTGCAGCTCTCCCCGTCTGCAGCTCTCCCCCGTCTGCAGCTCTCCCCGTCTGCAGCTCTCCCCGTCTGCAGCTCTCCCCGTCTGCAGCTCTCCCCGTCTGCAGCTCTCCCCGTCTGCAGCTCTCCCCGTCTGCAGCTCTCCCCGTCTGCAGCTCTCCCCGTCTGCAGCTCTCCCCGTCTGCAGAGTGTATAGGTGCGTGTCTCGCCGAGTCGGCAGCGTCGTCGCTGCTCTCAAGAGTCTTCAGCTGCAGCAGCATCTTGCCTGGCGTGCCTGCTCGAGTCGTCAGGCAGCTTCTTATGCAGTTGCGCTCGTGTCTGCGCTGTCGTCGCGGGTCAGAGGGTATTGTGTGCGGCATGGCACGGCATGAGGCGCCGCAGCGTCGCGTCGCACGGCTTGACGGACTCGTCTCCCTCGTCCTGCGTCACGTATCCGTTTCAATCGTCGTCGTGCCAGCCTTATCCCGACGATCAGAGATACCTGTGCTGTGATTTCAGCACATCGGGCGTGTTGTTGCTGTGCTGTACGGCTTTGGCATCCCAGTGTCCTCTTGTTGTGATCGCGAGTGGTGTGGAGCACGCTCAAGATATATCTTGATCTGATTGATTGAGACAGATCGTGTCGTGTCTATAGACACGACACGATCAGTCTGGTGGCTTGTGCTTGTGGGTGACATTTCTGTGTGCGTGCGCGCAAACAGTTGAGATTTGATTGATTCATAAGTTTCTGGAGAAATCGTGTGTCTCGGCTTTGTAGTGTTTTTCCGCGTTGTTAGATGTTCAACAAGTTAGAAAAGTTGCAAGTTATATGTTCAATACGTTATAAAAACTAATGTCGATGTTTAAATGTCCGCGTTACAGTATTTTTTATACGGTGGGTGACGGAGACGGTGACGGAGACGGCGACGGCGACGGGTTTTATCAAACGCCATGGCTTTAGCCAACTTATGCATCCACATCCACATCCGCATCCACATCCGATTCGGTTCCGGTGCACGCATGCCACCATCTTCGCAATAGCGAAAGGGGGCCAAAGGGTTGAAAGGTTTTGTTAGGGGCCCAAGCAAGGCCTAAGCCTAACCAAGGAGCAAGACTAAGCCTAAACATGGCGCAAGCCTAAGCGCAGGCAATGCCTAAGCCAAGCTTAAGCTGGCAGCTGTGGCAGCCATGACGCTCGACATCGACAACTCCACCGCCAACGCGCCGGCTGGCGGATTTGTCGGCAACACCGTCAGGCGCTGGGTTTGCGGCTGTGAATGATTCGGAAAGTTGTTGGAGAGCCACACGTAATTGGTAAATACCCTAATGGCTTTTGACTCGCAGCCTGTACACAATGACGACTACGGCTTGCGAAATGTGTTGGCACACCGCGAATGGAACACGTCAGTTGGCAGTCGGCTCATGATGGACTAATTCTTCGGCCGCGGAAACCGAGTTGTGTTTGGCGTCGGCGTTGAAGAAGCGAGTCCCTAGAGCAGAGTCGACACTATACGGTAGAACTGTTCTTTGCGGATGCGAGACCTGGCGTTCGTTGTCAGCTGACTCGCTTCTGCGTCGACGACACCAACTTGATGTGGCTCAGCGAACTCGACACGCTCCGACGATGACCGACGTTGGTGCTGCCGACTTCGGTTCTACAGTTCGGTCTTTAGGTGACTGCTGGTATATGGTGGAAGCGGCAGCTTCGACAGCGCACGACGGAGCGCTGTTTGACGCGGGGCGGGCTTGGCTTGCAGCTTGAAGCTCAGCAGGCGGGGACGGCGGCCTGTCGAAGAAGCGCCGAGCAAGAATGCCGAAACAAGCGAAAGCTTTGGCATCCGACGAAAGGGAATCGCGGGCACTGCCGGACGCCTGGCGGATGCTGAAAACTTTCTGGCGACTGTGGAATCCGCCCTTCCCAGGAGCCAGAAATTGTGTCCTGAAAGGGATCATCAGTAGGGTTTGGCGGACGAGCCCATGCCATGGACGAGCCATCGTCCGCGGCGGACCGACGAATCGAAACGGGCCTTTTGACAGTTCCGACTGACACTGAGTGACGAAGAACAAGAAGAGACACCGTCGAAATCTCTCCCGACTAGCCATAGCGGCAAGAAACACGTTCAACTGTTGCAGGTGGACGTGAAAAAATTCGGCTTTGGCGCTAAGCCTAGGCAAGGCCTAAGCCTAAGCCTAAAGTAAGCTGAGCCTAAACAAGCTTAAACAGCTTTTCTTATTCTGTTTTTCTTCTTACCCCTTTCGGTATAAGCCACACAGGGATAGCAAGCTGAAAATGGTGGCACACGTGCACCAAAACCAAATCGGATGTGGATGTGGATGTGGATTCGGATGTGGATGCATAAGTTGGCTAAAGCCAACGCCATTGGGAATTGGGAAACCGCGTTAGACAAAATACACCCGCAACACCCGCAACACCCGCACCACCCACGCTTGCGGTTTAGGCTTAGGCTTCGCCTAGGCTTACGCTTAGGCTTTCGTTTAGGCTTAGGCTTAGGCTTAGGCTTAGGCTTTCGCTTAGGCTTAGGCTTAGGCTTAGGCTTAGGCTTAGGCTTAGGCTTAGGCTTAGGCGTGCGTGCTGGTGCGTGCGGGCGGGCGGGCGCGCGTTCGTGCCATTGGGTAGTGGCCGCCTCGTGGCTTAGAGAAATCGCAAAGCCCGTTTGAGAGGTCGATGACCGGAACGCTCTCTTTCAGTTTCACTTTTACCACGGCTGGACTTGCAGGCTGCAGAGCAGACGACGGGGACGGCCGCGCCGCCTGCTGCACCTGGACGAGCGGCGCTCGTCGTACTCGTGGCTCTTCTGCCAAGGGCGTTGTCGTGGTGGGCGGCAGCTGCATCGGGCAGCGTGCGCTGACGATGCAGCGCTGCCGACGTACAAGTCTGATTACCGCGGCGGTTCTCGGGAGCGAGCTGTCAGTGACGGCCGCGCGCAGGCAGCGCTGCATGGTCGTCTCAAAGAAGCGGTGCTGCGCGTTGACGCCCGCGTCGTCCGCGTCCTCGGAGAAGACGCAGCCGAGACCGTTGTCGGGATGGTCGCGGGCGAAGTGGTCGCTCATGCCCTGGATGGAGCCGCAGCTGGCGGGACATTGGGAGCACGCGTATGGCGCGTATGTAGTTGAGCGCGTGAGCGAGGCCCACAGGCCCCAGGTTCTCTGCAGTTTGCCGACGGAAACGTCACTGGCAAAGTTTGTATGCTTGCTTACCGGCACGCACGCACCGGCACGCACGCACGCACGCAACGACACGAATGCGGCACCCGCCCGCACGCCCGCACGCATGCACGTACCGGCACGCACACCTAAGCCTAAGTCTAAGCCGAAGCCTAATCAAACCAAGGCCTAAATTACACGCGATTACTGTTGGGTGCGTTTTCGATGCCAAATACTCCGCCTGACAAATTGTCTCCCCCAAGTAGGTAAGTAGGGTAGCTGCCCCGCGCAAATCGGCGTTAACTAAAACACACGACCAACACGACCAACACGACCAACACGACCAACACAAGCCTAAGCCGAAACTTAAGCCTAAGCCTAAGAATAAGCCTAAGCCTAAGCCTAAGCAAAAGCCTACGCCTAAGCCTAAGCAGAAACCTACGCCTAAGCCTAAGCAAAAGCCTAAACCTAAGCCTAAAGTTTTGGTCGTGGTGGTCGTGTTGGTCGTGTTGGTCGTGTGTTTTAGTTTACGCCCGCAAATCTGCCCCGCGCCCGCGCGAGTAGGTTTTCCCAAACGCCTTCTGAGGTCACCTACAATGTTTTATTAATTAACGGTAAACACCGAAATAAGACCACATAAGCAAAAAGGAGCGCAAAAACTGCCGGACATCTACTTAAACGGGCATGAGATTCAGCCAAAGCAAGACCTGCTAAGCCTAGGACTAGGCCAAAACCTGAGTCAAAACGAGAGCTAAAGCAAGCAGTACAACTTAGAATATCTCGTATTTCTGGACAGCAGTGCTGTTAGCAGACTAAGCAGGGGCTAAGCGTAAGTTTTAAACACGTAGCAAGGTCTACCGCCTTGAGAACTCCGAATACCCCTTTTCCCTCTGTCCTTTTTTGCCCTTTTAACCCCCTTTAGACAAAGATAAAGCGACAGAATCACGTTTCAATAGAAAGGCGATTGTGGTGGTCGTATTTCGGTGCGCTGTTCTCCGCCATACTTTGTACCGACCCCCTGTGCGCCCACTCTGCTCGTTCTTACCGCATCCGCAGCGGCGCGCACGTTCAAACTGTCGCCTTTGCACCTACGACCTTCCCCCCCCCCCTTTGCACTCGTGGCGTCCTCCTGCCAACCGACCACGCCACCTACGCATCTCTTTGTTCTTGCCCCCCCCCCATCCCCCCTTCGTACGTCCACTCCACGCAGAGTGCGCCGCGTCGGCGACTTCTCAGTGCTATCGTCAGTCGGTTGCATTTCCCCTTTCCCTTTTCTCTTTTCCTCCTGCTTCCACCAACCGACTCCCGTGTGGCGACTGTGCAGCGACGTGTTGCGACAAACGGCTTTGTTCGGGTCTCGCATCGCTCACACGACCACACGGCTGCACACACAAACGACGCCGGTGCCGCTCGAGACGCCACAGCCGCTGGTTGCTCTTCGACACGCGTCGCCAAGCGCTGACAGCGACAGGGCAGGGAGTACACGTTGCTCTGCTCGCTCGCAGTCCTCGGTTAAATAATGGGAGCATCGCGCTCCTGAGAGCCGAGCGCGCATTGTAGCGATTCAGAGTCGACGACGACGTTGGTGCGCCACCAGCCCGCCGTTTCGACATCGACTGGTGCTGCTAGCCACGGCCAACCGCAGTTGAGGCAGACGAGGACCACTGTCTTCGACCTGCGCACACACGCGAGCCACAGGGCGGAGCGGTCGACGCACGCACTCGCGCCCCGGGTCGCTGTGTTGTCGCCACCGCGAGCCCGCCCACGCTCCCCGGTCCCACAGATCATTTCAGAAATGTATGCGATCAATAAATGAGCTGCGATCTCACTATTACCATTAGGAATTTAATTTTGTTGTGAGGAAAAACATGCCTCCAAAACCGCTCGTCGCGTTTTTGCTCATTTTGAAAATGTGATCTACGTTGCAAAGTAAATGAATTCCATGTATTGCGTCAAGATTCAAGACTGTGTACCGAACATGCGCCCGCGTGTACTTTCGTTCCCAAGATCGCAAGTTCCCACATCGCAAGCACATCGCGCGCAACGCACACCATGCACGCTCGCATAAACGCTGTGTAAAAAGGATTTGGAAACGACAGAATGCGCTGTATGGAGAAAACAGCACAAATAGAGCAAACCGAAATTAAGCATCTGAGCCATCCATTTTTTCTTGCGGTATGCTGCAACTTTCTGTTTTATGGTGATATAACACAGAAAAGCACTTTAAAACACCAACACTTAACTCACGTTTGTCGCTTTAGACAGGGTGAAAATCCTTTGGAATAGTCGGACGGTGAGGGCTGGGGGTTTGGGTGAGTGTTGGAAAAATAGTGGGAGTGGTAAAGCCTCCCCCCATTGTGGGGTCTGTGGCGGCATATCTGTAACCAGGAATGAGAATGGGGCTGGGGGAGGGTTTAAAGCACTGTCTGGGGGGTAGGGTTAAAAACTGGAGAGAATAGGGGTCTGGGGCGGAAACATAAGTATAGGTACCGGTATGTTTATGTCGATTTTTAGCAAGAAAGTAAAAACCAAAATGGGTATTTTTATGTCAAAATACACTATAAATAACGCAATAGGTACATTTTGGCCCATTTTTCCAATGCAGACACTCACGTCATAATGTTTACGACTTGCAGGGTTTAGGTCGTGTCTGTGCGTGTCTGAGGAGGAGGAGGACTGTTTATTTACTGACGCATTAAAGTGGTTTGCGGGCGCTGAGTGCCGCCTTGCGCCGGAACAGTCTCAGGATGCAGCCGGCATTTTCCCACTTGCCTTTTAGCACGAAATGGGCTTAGACGATCAACTTTCGCCGCAACAAACACGGTCTGTTGCATGTCAGGCTCGTGCGTGCGTGCGTGCGTGCGTGCGTGCGTGCGTGCGTGCGTGCGTGCGTGCGTGCGTGCGTTTTGCCATTCGTTGTACTACCTATGTTCCCGAGGCAAATCCATCAATCAACGAGGCAGCAGCGAGGTCTCTGTCCTACGCTTTTGTGGGCGTGTGGGTTTCATTGCCGATGCAAATGCACACCACTCTTGCTCGTGTATAGATTTACATATATATACATGGTCTAGAGTCTAGACACAAGTGGCGAATTGCGTAACGCGTTACAGGCCACTCTGCTAAAAGGTCGCGTGCCATTTCGTCAACAAAGAGAGCCACCATCGTCCCTATCCGACGAGCATAGAGGCTCCGGGGCCGAGACAGCAGACAGACGGACAGACAAAGGCCAGCTGAGGAAAAGTGCAGTGTCTGTCTCAACAATAACATCAGGTGGTTGTGTAACAGGTGTAACGACTGTACCCTCCCTGTACGCACAAGTAAAACGTTGCTTGTATACAAATTTTTGTTTGCTGGAATTTATTCCTCCAATTGTGCCCAGGGCGCTATACTTTCAACCTCTCTTTACACCTGGGGGCACTATTAGAGTTGTGTTGTGTTTCTTAGGTGATAAACAGTTCAAAGTAGCTCAAATGTCACGCATTAATGGTTGTGGCTGTGGGCGGGCACACCACATATACGTAACTTCAGCTTGATTTGTGTCCTTGTAGAATGCAAAACGTAGGGTACATTTGAGAGGAGGCACTATTGGAGGATTTACGTTATCTTGGTGTTTCTCTCCTTAAATAAGCAGCTTGTATAAACTGCAATGCGCGAAGCATGTAATTTGCTGAAAAATAACATGAGATAACAGAAGTATGAACTGGCGTTTATGGAACTGCTGCACACACAGTTTCCGCAGTACAGGTACAAGTGACATCGTAAAGAGTGAAAAGCCAGCGCATTCAATTTCGTTGCATTGCAACTGTTGCTTTGCGCGGTGTCAGCCTTGTGCATGTACGTATTCACACTGTGGTCAACGCAAGACAGTGGGCACATCTACGTTACCTCTAGAACCAGAGATATGCGCTCTTACTCTCTCGTCAATCTCCTGGCTCTGCTGATCTGGGTTTCGATGCTTTCTCCGGCCACCGATGGGGTGCCCATGATGGCGCTGGATGGCTCCTCCTGGGAGCGAGACCTGCAGCTGTGTCCGGCCGGAGGGCGCTCTTTCTCCCTGGCCATGGCCTACGCGTGCGGTGTGCGCCGACGCAAGCGGCGCGTCGGCAGTGACGCCTTCATCGGTAGTCGGTACACACACACACACACACACGCACTTACGTACGTACGCACGCACGCACGCACGCATGCACGCACGCACGCACGCACGCACGCACGCACGCACGCACGCACGCACGCACTCGCACGCCCGCACGCACGCACTCTCGCTTGCACGCACGCACGCACGCACGCACGCACGCACGCACGCACGCACGCACGCACGCACGCATGCACGCACGCACGCACGCACGCACACACACCTGTGGACAGAGCCACCGCACGGTCCATTTGTTCATGAACCGTCGTTTACAGTCCGTTACAATTACGCAAATCCTCCAATTGGGCACCCTGGCACTATTCTTTCAAACTCTCCTTACCCGGGGGCACTATTGGAGGGGGGAGCACAATTGGAAAAGGGGGCTCTATGTATTTAATCTAGAAAATTTGAATGGCAATGCTGATTTTGCGGTCAAAATTGTCGATTCTTCGGTGATTTTGGTCACTTTTTGCCAATTTAATGGTTGATTTACCGTTAATAGTTGTTGAAACGTACTACTATTGGTTAATAGTAGCGTGTACACCCAATATAAGTGTACCTATGTACCACTTATTTTTGCTCATGAAAGACACATGGCAACCCCCGGGGCTCTATTGGGGGGATTTACGGTGCATTGGAGCTTTGACTGTACAATGGGTTTGCCTGCACGTCGATCTTCTCACGCGTGGTGTAGTGAACTGCTGCACGCGTTGCAGAGTCGAAGCGAATGCAGCGGGCGTCCTTCCAAGAGGTGCAAGAGATCTGCTGTCAGTTGGGCTGTCGGACCAGCGATCTCGTACCCTTTTGCGGCCCCTTCCGTCGATTCTTTCGTTAGTGCGCGCCCTGCGCCATTGGCAAAAAACGTATCTTTGTCGAGAGATTGTGTATTTAACAACGGTTGATTGCACAATTGGCGTCACTTGGACTGCATTCTACCCTAACACATTAGCGGCTGTTTGCTCAGTTGGGCTTAGGCGTTGGTTCCAAAACGCAAGGCGAGTTCAATCCTCAAAAGGCGCAAAACGCAAGGCGCAAAACGCGAGTTCAATCCTCAGCGTGGCAAGACTGCCAAAAACAGTAACCCTTTCGGCAAGGGGCAAAGGGCAAGACAGCAGTCGGCCACCTCCTCCGGCTCTCCCTGTCTCCCCAGAGGAGTCATTCGGGCGACGGTGTCTCGGAAGGCCTGGGGCAGGCTCGACGACAAGGGCGTCTTGATCGATCCGGGCGCGACGACGTTGACGCGAACGCCCTTGCGACCCAGCTCGCTCCTTGACGAACGTCTTCGACAGCACGTTCAGGCCGGCCTTGGAGGACGAGTAGCAGCGCCTGCTTCGGTGGCGCATGCAGAATTTTCTGTTTCCTTTTTTTTTTTTTGGAGCGGGCGGGATTTTGCAGAATGGAAATTTATGAACCTGTTAAAACGCACAACGCAGAACACACTCGCAGCGCAGACCCTGTTGAGATGCAGGCTATTTTCGCGGTGGTTGGCACATAATCGGTCCATATTGACAACTAATGCATAAAACGGCTCTGCAGGCGAACATTTTGAGATTTTCATCCACCGCCTTGTTCTGATTCCCTTGCCCCCCCCCTCGGCAGGGGACTTGGTTAATCCCCGGATCCGCTACTTCGATAACACCTAAGAATATTCATATGGTACTTGAGAATACCAACTCGAGTTTTGTGTTTCTGCCAGGGAAAGCCTACGCAATCCACTGTGTGTGTGTTTTTTTTTAAACCAGCATGATTACGTGCGTAGAAATGTTGGTTGACGCTCGCGCAACACAGATTTCGATTCCATTCGAAAATATGAGGCGTTCCTTGCACTCAAAAAAAAAACCATGACACGCGTGAAGTCAACAAAGCGCCCGTATAGTAAACGACAGTCGAGAACGTCAACGACAACAACAACTGTGGAATGTGTGTGAAACGACTCGAGCGCGCGAAAACACCATTGGAAAAATCGAAAAATGCAGAGTCAGCTATGAAGAAACTTCAGCACCTCTAGTCAAAGCGACGAATCCTTCTCTGATTGTCTCACTTTCCTCGTTATTACGCTATTAAGCCAGCCCAAATTCAACGCGGAATTTTAATGCCAGCCAAGCGCGGAAAGTGAAGATTTGGCAGAGTCACTGCCGACGAGTCCCCAAAACTGCAGACTTCTTTGGGAGCTGCGCACACGGACCAGCATATAGATGGCTGTCGCCAAGCAGCTAAGAAGGCAGATTGCTGCGAGAAACGACGCCAGTACAAGCAGGCCAACAGAGATGCACTGCTGAGGCGCCGACACCGCCTTCGAATTGACGGCGTCACCTGAAGGGAATTCAAAATGACTTACGACTATGTCAGACACATTTTTTGCAATAATTTCTTGAAATCCGACTTTTGTTCCACTCTCTGAGCTGTTCGTCGGCCTCGAGCTGTGCTTCCGCGTCCATAACGATTAGGACAGAGGAAAAGGCTTGTGCCTCAATGGGCTTGCCAATTAGCAAGCCGTCATCTCTGATATTTTCTTCAGAAATATCGTTGTCGGTCGCGTCGCGCTTGTAGAGATAACGATAGCGATATCTGTAGCGGTGTCGCAACTGTTGCTGGAAGCGCGCCAATCTACGCTGACGGCAGTCCACCTGTAAATGTCAAGTGGACGAAGAAAAATGGGAAAATTGGCGCACAAATTTCTCAAGTACTGCACCTCCTCTTTGCAGTCCTCAATGCAGGTCGAGCAATCGCATTGGAAGCGTATGTGCGTGCTGTCGGGCCACTTGAAGGAGCGAAACTCAGAGTAAATGCTCGAGGGATTCTCATCGCGAACCCTAAAGAAGGACCATTCCAACAAAAGAGCCCATCGTGACTCACGACGACGGACCAGTCGGGGAAGATTTCCGGATCGATCGCGCAGCCCACTTCATCCGTGAGCGCGTAAGTGCTGCCGCTGTCCATGTTGACCGCGAAGCAGTTGCGAGCGCGCACCGCATAGATCTCTAAAATTTGGATGCGTGCGTGCGTGCGTGCGTGTTGGCGTGCTGGCGTGCGTGCGTGCGTGCGTGCGTGCGTGCGTGCGTGCGTGCGTGCGTGCGTGCGTGCGTGCGTGCGTGCGTGCGTGCGTGCGTGCGTGCGTGCGTGCGTGCGTGCGTGCGTGCGTGCGTGCGTGCGTGACCTCTAAATGTTCCTACCCTCGGGCGTGACGTCCAGCTGTAGCCGCATTAGCTGGCCCACCGCGGACTCTGTCGCCGGCCTCAGGGTCGATGCATCCAGAACGCTGAGAGCGCACTGGCCCATGGGGCCGGCCTTCAGCAGTGAGTTCTCGGTGGTGAGGTCGCTGACGTTGACGTGCGTCATGAGCAGCTTGTCGCCCACGGGGTAGGTGCACGTGAGGTCGTAGGCCTCTGCGAGACTGGTGACGAAGAAGCGGTGACGCTGCACCACCATGGTCACTGAGAACGTGTCCTGGAACGCGTCGGCTGGTCGGGCTGCAGGCATGCGTCATTCACCCACTCAGTCTCATTCGTTGCTCCTTTCCTTTACATGAACTATTCAGGCATGGCATAGGCATGCTACGCATACATACGGGCTACGGTACAGACCACAAACCCTCCAATTAGCACTCCAGCCAACCAAAATTAACTACCTCAGGGGGGAGGGAGGGGCAATCAGTTTCTAGCCCGCGACCCTAAAATTGTTCTCCGCTTTCCCAAGCCCTCCCCAGGCCAATTCTTTTGTGTTTGTGTATTCAAAATCATTCACAAGGGTACTTATTGCCCCCAGGGCACTATCGTTGGGGCCCACTATTGTTTCAAACTTTCCGTACCCTGGGGCACTATTGGAGAACGTTCACTATTTGAGAGGGGCACAAGTGGAGGTTTTACGGTAAAACACCCCTCTACAGTTTGCAAAAAAGGTTTAGGACTAATCCGAGGTTTACGGTAGGTCCTCGGACTTTTGAAAAAGGACGCGTATTTCACTCACCGGTTTGACTTTCTGCACGTCACAGTATGCGAATCTCGCCTTGAATCGGTACTGGGTGGCGCCAGTGGCGTTCGCATAGTCCTGGGTGCAGAAGGGATTCTCGCTCTGGGACATGACGTAGATGCGGCCGTGGAAATTGGTCAGGTTCGACAACACCAGTTCGATGCCGTCCGGAGCGCAGTTCACTAAACGAATCGGTTAAAATGCTAATTTGAGTACTAGAAAATGGAGCACTACTGTACATCACACGGTGCTACTTCGCAGCGTTCGAGTCAACCCGGCGCACAGAGATGACACGACTGCGCCCGCTGATTTTAAGAAGACATGCTCACTGCGTGTAGTAGTGGTAGCGTTGCTTTCTGTCCGCCTTGCTCAACAAACAATTACCATGCAAATCGCCTTTTGGACCGTCGAATTCGCAGCTGGAGAACCCGTCCCCTTTGTATCCAGTCCTGCAGACGCAGTCGTAACTACCCTTGATGTTGCGGCACTCGGCGAGCGGGTGACATTGCGCGGTGCCCATTGCGCACTCGTCCACCTCTGCAAAAAGAAAAACGGTGCAAGGCTGGCCTGAACGTGGTACCCTCTCGATCGTACAGGAATTATCCCTGCTGCAACGAAGGGAGGGGTGGAGGAGAGATGGGTGACTTTCAGTGCTCACCCTACCCACCCTCGCAGCGTGTGCCGTCTCCCGAGAAGCCGCGGATGCACTCGCATCGGTAGCCATTGACGGGGAGGTTGATGCAGGCGGCCATGCTATGGCAGTCGTTGGACAGCTCGCATCTGAGCAACGGCTCAGAGACCCTGGTCGTTGCGGGCTCGCTGTCGCCGCCGGTCACCAGGTCCGACAGCGTCGACTGCTCGACGGCTGAAAGCTGTTGTTTGTTATTGTTGGATTAGAGGATTAGGAGGCCGTCAATGGCCCTTATAGCACACCCACCCATCTTCATGACCCCTTCCTGTCTAGAGCCGCATAATTAGCCAGAGACATTCGGAAGAACACCATCTGTAATCTAGGGCAGCTACGGCACGAGGAAATGCACAGATAGAAAGAGGCTTGTTTTTAGTGGTTCCATCAAGAATCGAACCCAGAACCGTGCGCGCACGAGGCCGATTCTCTACCACTACGCTCTCCGCTGCACCACGGCTGAACGCGCAGCACAAGCGTAATGGTTCATTGGTTGAACTCGAACCACGGTATTGAAAAAGTGGCGAGTGGCGCCAATATGCCACCTAACTGATGGGTAATCTCTTTGGGCAATGGATTCACACCCTCATTGGCTGGCCGATGGCGGTGGCCCCTTTCCTGCTCTTCAGAACTTGGCCGTACCGTGCACCCCGCCTGCATACGTATCATATAGGTACGCAGTAATGCACATGAACGGCATTGATGCGATACAACGACCCGCCCAAACAACATCATCATCAGATTACAGATTTGATTGTTTGGTTGGCTAATGCACAATGGAGGCCGCAGGTATTACAAGACTTCCCGGCGACCCACCCAGCGTGCAGTCCCTGCCATCGCCGGCGAATCCAGCCTGGCACTTGCAGACGTCTCCGTCACACCAGGCGTTTTCTGGACAGGCGTCAAGCTGGCAGGAACGGTAGCAGCGGGTGCCGTTGCCAAAGAAGCCTATAATGCGAAGACACCGGTTGCATTGACACTGGCGGATCCAGAAAAAAATTTCGGAGGGGGGAGGAATTTTGCAGAAGGGAGGACCCTGTTGAACTTTTTGGATGTTGGGCCATTTTGGCAGTGGTTTGGACACCTAATCGGTCCATATTCGAGGATTAACGAATATAAACGGCGCCGCAGGCAAAAATTTTGCTGTTTTCGACCACCTACAAGCAATTTTATGCTAAAAACTAGGCCCACGAGGCGTGTTTCTTCTCCCACCGCCTACCCCTTTCCCCCTTTTCCCCCCTAGATTTCCGATTTCGGGAGGGGGAATTCCCCCTTTCCCCCACCCCTGGATCCGCCAGTGTGCATTGAACACATCCCTTCTACAGACACAACTTTGCAGACGATACGGAATGATTGGCTCCGATTGATTAACCATTAAAATGTGAGTTTCACTAAAAGGCGGGGAAACTTTTGTATACATCAAAAGCTACATACTGACAGATCTTCCAAAGCGCTCTGTATTGTTTCAACGCCCGCCCTTTACTGCCAAACTGAAAAGTCCCCCTCTCTCCAACAAGGGAAGAGGAAGGTACGTTGCAAAACATAAACGCCTAGGGCGTTCGACAGAAGATTTGCAACAGCACACAGTGCACCCATTTCAGTGCAGAGTCCAGCAGTTTATCCGCACCACCCACGCCTGGCCCAGTCAGTCACCTGGCTTGCAGGCGCAGCGTCTGTCGGCGGCGAGGCAGTGGGCGTCCGGATGACAGGTGTGCGGGAAGAAGACGCAGTCCTCGGCGTCGGGCAGGCACTGCAGGCCGGAGCCCACGTAGCCGGCGTCGCACACGCAGCGGCCGTCCAGACAGGAGGCGTCCTCGTGACAACTGGAGCCGGCGCAGTCGACTGGCGCGCACGACGACTGGCCGTCGCCTGTGCGAGCCAAGTGCAACGCAATTGGACCGTTGCTAGCAGTGGTCCAAAGAGAGACAGGATTTGTGACAAGACAGTCATTCAGCGTTCGACGAGACATTTAGAGTGGACATGGCAGCTATATTTGCCCTGTTCGACAAGTACGACGCAAGAAAACGTAATCGTACTAAACGAAGAATTCTTCGGAGAATTGTTCGGGAAAGCGTTTTACTAATGGCGCAAACTCTTGGTGTCGACATACCTGTAACTGGGGTGGGGTTTGGGGGGCAACACCCACCCAACACCCCCACCCCAACCCCCTCCCCCAGAATTTTCCCAAAGGATTTTCACCATGTCTAAAATGATAAAAGTGAGTAAATGGTGGTGTTTTTCACTTTTCAGTGCTTTTCAGTGCTATATGGTAATCGTAAAACAGCTAAACAACACTGTTTAGGCCCTATTTATTCCCATTTTTGACCAAAAAGTAACAGTATAACTCAAAAAATGGCCAGCTACCCCCACTTTTTGCTCCACACCCCCCCCCCCCAAAAAATAAAAATTCGGCCGTTTACTCCCCCCCCCACTCTTCCAGACCCGGCTACAGGTATGGGGTCGGGATTGTTATATACGTGTGTGTGTGTGGGTGGGTGGGGGGGGGGGAGGTGCATTTTCTACTGGGACACAACTACCAAATGCCAACTTTACGGCTATTTTTAATTGAAGTGAATTGTAGAATTGAGTTATTTTGGGCAGCTAGTAGTAAAGCTCAAAATTATACTTTGAACTTTTCATCCATGCATGGAACCTCCACTGCAATCTGTGCTGACCTTTAATGCATTCTATCGTGAAGGCGCTAATTTTGCGAGCACACACTGTGCACACTGCAGCGCACCTGTGAATCCTGTGTTGCAGACGCATCTGCCGCCTACGCAATCGGCCCGCTTGTGGCAGTTGATGGCGTCGGTGCAGCTCTACATGGATGTCTCAAAAATTTTCAGACCACTTTTTTCTGTTTTCTCACCTTCGAAATCGCCTCGCACTTTCGTCCGTCGCCAGAGTAGCCGGCCAGACACTGGCAGACACCGTCGGCTGAGCACGCCGCTTTAGCGTCGCACACGTTCGGATCAACGGTGCAGCTGGAGTCCTTTTCTGAAATGATATTTTGTCAGTTTGCCAATGTACATGTGTACAGTTAATCCCAATAGCGCTCCGTGCACTTTACTATCAACCTTTCTTTAACAGTGGACACTATTCAATCTCAAGCTTTAAAGCTTACGTCAAATTTTGAAGTCCTAATTGCTATAGTTTTGTAGTACTGTCTTTTTGGGTAATTGTCGCTAAATAGCGATAATTGTTGCTGAAAGGTCTCTTATCAGTCTGGCTGTGCATACACCTTTTGCACGATGTGATATCCGACACAAATATGTGATGTGATGTAAAAAATGCGATGCACTGGACATCCCAGTCTTGGATTGCTTACTTCCCTGTGCTGTGTTACTTGACAGGAATCAGAAACGGTCGTAAGTAAGAAATCAACAATGGAGCGTATTGACCGATTGTTGGACAGCACAGTGAGTTGGTGCAGCTGTATCCGGTGGGGCAGGAGGACTTGACAAAGGTGGAACAGGGCGGTGCCGTTGGGTGCGGTGCGGCCTTGTTGGGACAGAGTGCTGAACGGGAACAGGGTGTGAGGCCACAACGACTCAAAGTGACACACTGACTGACTGACGAACCAGTACGGACGGATAGACAAGACCAGACGCACACACACAGAGAGCCCGCAACCCGGATTAGTAACCTGCCGGACCGCATCGACGGCGCAGAGACAGCAACAGCTGCCGACGCTATTGACGCACACCTTACCGCGAGCGCAAACGTTAGGCAGGACGCACTCGTGTGTGCACGCGTCTGTGCAGTGTGCAGTGCGGGTTCGTTAGAGCGACAGCGTGCGACACAAAATTGTTGGAACGAGCTCGTAGCAAAGCTGTACGACAGACAGAACGGTCCAATGAGAGTTGTCCACTGTTTGCATGCTGGAAATGCTCGAGATTTGCATGTGCTTGCTTGCGAATTAGTAGACCCCGATCCGAGCTAGCAAACACGACAACGACACTCACCATCGCAGTGTCGTCCGTCCCCGATAAAGCCTGGTTGACAAGTGCAGTAATATTGGCCGGCGCCGACGTCCACGCAGCGCGCGTTAGGATGACAGTCGTGCGTCCGGGAGCAGCCGACCTTGCCTTCCGCCTCTGGAAATGCTGCTCCATACCTTGTTTTGGAAATTACTTCAAAATTTCTTCCAAAACCATTCCCACCGACACAGACGCCATCTTTCTCAGTGTAGCCTTTGG
Source organism: Paralinhomoeus sp. GSCO2_6 (assembly GCA_030248085.1). NCBI lineage: Eukaryota > Metazoa > Nematoda > Chromadorea > Monhysterida > Linhomoeidae > Paralinhomoeus > Paralinhomoeus sp. GSCO2_6. Next base: position 8,658 of record JASAMY010003443.1, on the reverse strand, counting down.
CGCAGTCGTTGCATTCTGGCAAAGTTTTGCCAAGCGGAATCTGGCATGTCTTGTTCTTCTGGCCGCAGTGATAGCGCCACTCGGCCGAGCACTGTCGCACCGTGTCGGTGAGTTCTTCGCAGAGTTTCCCGTTTCTCAGAAATCCCTCCGCGCACTCGCAGTTAAATGAACCCTCCTCGTTTGAGCACTTCGCATTCGGGTCGCAGTCGTGCTTGCCAGTGGAACATTCGTTGACGTCTGGGAATTGAACTTGCTGAATCATTTTTTCATTCTAAGAGAAGGACCCAACTGACCTTGACACTCAGAGCCGGAACCAACGTAGCCACTCTTGCACTTGCACACGTAGCTGCCGATCGTGTTGACGCAGTCGGCGTTTCGGTCGCAGTCATGCCGGTTCTCCAGACACTCGTCTATGTCTGCAACGCCAGTGTGCCATGAAGTCAATTTGTTTTCTGAACTAGTCAACAATTTAAAAGTACATTGTACTACCCCTGCACGTCCTGGTGGACTCGACCCAGTAGTAGCCCTGCTTGCACTGGCAAAACGGCAGCGTTCCAATGCGGCCAACGACGCAGACCTGCGCGGCGTAGGGTCCACAAGCAGATGTCAGTTGGACGGTATTTTTTCCATAGCGCGTTGCAGTACTATGGCAGTTTGATCACTCACAGCATTGTCGTCTTTGCCACAGACGATCTCCTTATCTCTGCAGTCCTGCCGTGTTGGACTCAAACAGCTGTTGACGCCGTCACCATCCCAGCCGGTTGGGCACTTGCCTGAAGGAATCCCACATGAACTTACTGTCAATGCATATCCATGAAACATTCAATGAGTAACAAAAGACGCACACTCATAGCCGCCGGGTGTATTTTCGCATGTCGCCTGAGGGTGGCAGTCGGTTTCGGTGCTCGTCGAGCACTCGTTGACGTCTGAAAATGATCAATAAATACGAGCAAATACCGTAGTCCCTCTAATTAGGCCCCGTGCCGTGGGGATAATTATTTCGTTTGAGCGGTGGTAGGATGAGAATAATTGTGAGGAGTGGGTGGGGGAGGGGGTGACTTACGGTTTGAATGGGTCGCTGCGTGGGTGTGGATGCTTGTTGCCATTTAGGGAGTGCACTTAGTGGGGGGGGGGGGGGCAAACAATCCGAGTGAGCGGGTAATCAAGGGAGGAGAAGGTACTTGTGTGGAGGGGTAATTGGTGAATTTACGGTAGATTGAGTCCACCAATAATACTGTAGAAAAGTGTGATCAGATGATCGTGTAATGTGCGGCGTAGAGGGCGTTCTAATCTAAAGCGCACATGCCTATACACCTGTGCAAGTATGTCCGTCGCCACTGTATCCGGCCTTGCAAGCGCATTCGTAGGACCCATCCGTGTTGACACAGTCCGCGTCTTTGTGGCAGGAATTCCTCTGAGTGTCGGCGCATTCGTTGACGTCTGAAGTTAAGCGTGTTGAGAGTGGCATGCATTCCATACACCACCACCCACCACCGCCAACCCGCCCCTCCCCCTCCGCAGGCCTCAGTTCTCTTTAGTCGTCTCTTTTTGGTGAACAAGTGGTGGCTGCAGAAGGCACAGGCGCCGTAGCTAAGCATGCGTCTGTGAAGAAGCGTTAATCGAGAAAATCAATAAAATTTGAGTGATCTGGCGGAGCAAAAATCCTGCTACTGTTTTTTCCTTCCTTGGGTACCTTCCCCAGGACCGTACTTGCCGAATAAGGTACCTACCTTATCCGCAGGCAAACGCACACCGGATATTCTCTGGTCAATCGTTCAGACAACGTTCTTCACACTTTGCCGTCGTTTACCAAGACAGTCCGTAGTGCCGTCGGTGTCGAGGGAGTCGTATCCCTTGCGGCACGAGGGCGTGCAGTCGGCAGTGAAGGTCCTCAGAGAGAAGTGACAGACCCTGTGCGCCCCGCAGTCCGCGCCTTTGGCCTCGGCCACCGTACAGGGCCTCACGGAGTTGGGCACGCAACTGTAGCCATCCCCTGAAATGGTTTTGTTTCGAGCAGAAGTCTTACAGTACAAAGACGTGTTTGAGTGGCTTGTGCTGGTGTACTGCACTGATGGGCAATGACATCAATCATACCTGTAACTGTGGGGGGGATCAAAGGGACGTATAGAGCTGTGGATGCTCACTGCCTGTCGCATGAATTTGACATTGGCGGTTGAGCGACAAATGTCTGGACTGACCAATGTTTTGTACTTCGCGGAACTGAACATAAACTCGCCTTTAAAACCCTCCTTGCACTGGCACGTAAAAGATCCAGCCGTGTTGGTGCACACAGCATTCTCCGAGCAGCTGGAAGCGTCTTGGCCGCACTCGTCTATGTCTTAAGGGTTTTGGTACTTTATAGTACCCACTCTGAGAAACGTTGGTACAGTTGACACAATTCGCTGACCTTGACACGCATCGCCGACCATTCTGAATCCTGGTTCGCATAGGCACTTGTATTTTCCGACAATGTTTCGGCACTTTGAGTTCTTGGGACAAGTGGCCAGTCCAAGCGAGCACTCGTTGACATCTGAAAAATGTTGTTGTTGTTTTTTGGAGGCTCGAGAATAAAGTCTAAGGCGAGATAGGGACCGCATGGGTTCTTGATTGCCTGTGCCTTCGACAAGACCGACCGACTCAACGAGAGCAGAGACCAGGGGGTACTTTTGCATTAGCCCCTTGCTCAAGGGGGTTAAATACTGTTTTTTTTTCAGACCTGCCACGCTAAGGATTGAACTCCAACTCCGCACCTTGCGGTTTTGAACCAACGCCTTAGCCCGCCCAACTGCGCAAACAGCCGCAAAACTGCGCAAACTCAGTCTGCGTTAACAAAACGTGTTTTAACAAATTTAAGTCCATTAATGACTGACCACGTAACTTGACTAAAAAGTAAGAGAAAAATAGAGCTAATTTTGCCAAACATACCATTGCAGTTGGGTGGCGTGCCTCTGAAGCCAGGCAAGCATCTGCAGGCACCACTTCTGCGCTCGCAGAATGCGTCTCGTCCACAGTCGACGTTCGATTTGCATCTCGCTGGAATTCAAGTGGTGGGAATGCACGTGGTTACAGGCAAAGAGCATTGGGACACAAGACGCAAAGTGGGTGCATTACACGCTGGTGGCGTTGTCTCTGCAGCCTCTGCACCAAGAGTGGTCGTGTCCAAAGGAAATGTGTCTTTGGTGTTCTCCTCGCTAAAACCTGTGGTGGGTGCATCAACGAGAGTGGTGGTGCTTGCAGGCGCAGGTGCATCAGTGCCAGAGGTCGCGATGGTACTGGACAGCAGATGCGTAGCTGAGATAGGGACCTCTATGGTTGGTTTCGTTGACTGGTCGGATGGGACCATGCTGGACTTTTGGCTGCCATCTGCAGTTGCAGTTCTGTCCTGGGGTGTTGATGACAATGTCGCTTCAGTGGTGGCCAAGGATGTGTCAACATTGGCCTCCGCTGTGACACTTGTGTGTGCCTTTGGGGTTTTAGTAACTTTAGTGCCACCTTTGTCTGTAATTTCGGTTGCTTTATGAGATACATCTGAGCTTGCAGTGTCTCTTGTTGACTTTTCCTGAGATGATTGTGTGGGTGTTGTTGCAGCATCTGCCTCACTGGTTGTCCCTCCACCAGCAGAAGTCTCAGTGGCTGATCCCCCTTCTGCAGATGTATCACCAGTTGTCCCAACTCCACTGCCTTTATTAGTTGGCTTCGGCTGGTTGCTGCCTGTCACTTCTGCTCCTGATGGATCAACAGTTGTGCCACCTGTGACACCAGTCGTGTCTGCTGCTTCTGTGACACTGTCACTGCTTGCAGTTGTTGCACCTTCTTGTGTTGTGATCATGGATCCAGATTCTGCAGTGGCAGAACCACTCTGATCTGAGCCAGTTACCTTTGTTCCATCAGTTGTTGAGAAGCCCTTATCTGCTGTCTGTCGAGTCTGCTCTTGCGAGCCAGTGATAGGTGGGTCTGTTCCAGATCCTGTCTCAGATGATGCAGTAGTTTCTTCAGCACCACTTGAAGCGGATGGGTCGCCAGTAGTGACTCGCTGCAGTAGAGTCGTTCGCATGGACTCGGTTGTCTTGAGAACTGCACTTGCAGATGTGAATGCCTCTTCAGTGGATAGTTCTTCCTTGCTCAAAGTGCTAGCTGTTCCAGCACTGATCTCATCTCCTCCAGCAGATGGTCCCCCAGTTGTTGAATCATGACCACCCTGCTGACCACCTGAGTCTGTTGCAACTCCATCAGTCGTTGCAAAATCTCCAGGATTTTCAGTGTTTCCAGGATTCTCTCCAGTGGTACCTGCAGGTTCAGAGACCTTAGTTGTTTCTCCATTGACACCTTCAGAAGTTCCAGGGGATTCTGTAGTTGCTGCAGCTTCCCCTGAGTTTCCAGTTGTTACTTCTGAACCTCCTGAAGACGCTGTTTTTTCCGAGTCATCTCCAGTTGTTGCTCCAGCTGGTCCTGCTGTACTTTCAGTGTTCAATGAGGCTTCATACGTTACTGTTGCTCCTTCTCCCGTTGCTCCAGTGTCATCTCCAGTTGCCCCAGATGGCTCTGCAGTTCCCGTAGCACCTCCTGAGACTCCATCCACTGCCGCAGTAGTGCCAGTGCTTTGCAGACCATCACCAGTTGTTTCCCCGTCCGTGGGCTCTTCTCCACTGCCAGTCGTGATCTCATCCACCTCCTCTCCAGATGTTCTAGTGCCATTGCTCTCTAAAGACAGACGCTGAGTGAGTGCTCGGTGCAGCACGAGCGCAGGCGTGCACAGATGAACAGAGTTGCGTGAACGGAGCATGCCAGCAGCCGCACCGCCTCCCCAAAGAGCATCTCTGGTTGCAGCTCCTACCTGGAGCCACGGTGACCAACTTGATGCCGTTGCGGCCGTCCTTCTCGATGACCAGGCCCTTGCAGCGGGAGTCCGGCGCGCTGTCGCTGCAGCAGTGGTACGAGCCACGGGTGTTGACGCACCACTGGTCAGGACCCTGACAAGGCTGCGCCATCTCGACACACTCGTCAACGTCTGAAGAACAGGTGTGAGAGGCTGAGTTTTGATGCTGCTCCATGCAATGGCATAGCCTGCAGAAAATGAAGTAGACACAGTAGTACATTTTCTTACAGAGAATTTTAGAGGAAAGGAGAGTGTTTCCGTGAGAAAATGTTGGAGCAAGACCCCAGCGGAACTGTGCCCAAGTCGCCGAGTGTACTTCAAATTTTTCAGTGTGACCATCGACCCCCATCGTCTGAAGTGGTCATCGTCCGATGCGTAGCCAGGGGGAAAAGGACCCCACCCCTCCCCAACACCGAAATCGGTCGGAGCCAAAATTGTGCTTGGTACCCTTCTGTTACAAAATATGCCAATCTGTCACTTTTAACTATTGACGGTCACTTTTGAAGTCTCAAGAGGCAAATTTTTGATTGTCTGGGCCTGATTGTCTTGATCGAAATTCCCCCGGAAGTAAATCCTGACTACGCCATTGACCATTGTCAGCTCAATCAAGCAACGATCTGGTCGTCCAAACACCACGAACCATTGCACTTTTTGAGCGGATCGCCGCTGAAGCCCTCCCTGCAGCGACAGCTTCCCTCCAGGCAGTCGGCGTTCGTGCCGCACTCCTCCCCGCAGCTCTCGCCCAAGTCTGAACGTCGCTTGGTCTGGGCGTCATTTTGAAAAATTCAAATTTTCAAATTCGCGCGCCTTCTCTGCACTGCTGGTCCGTGAACTCGGGCGGACAGCAGAGGTGCCCTCCGGCGGTGTTGACGCAACGCTGGTCCGTTGCGCAGCCGTGCAGATTGGTCCGGCACTCGTCGATGTCTGAGAGCCCTTTTGCTGACGCATGGGCTTCAAATAAAGTGGAGAGGGAACACACCGGTGCACTGCTCGCCATTGCCGCTGAAGCCCTGCTCGCAGAAGCACATCTTCAGGGACCGCAAGCAACTCGCGTGTTTGTCGCAAATTTCGGCGTTCTCGGAGCAGTCGCGACCCGCGATCGCTGAAAAATGGTTCGTACGGTACGGTACATTATACTTGCATGCGTGAGACGCCACACTTGCTTGAGATTCTTTGCGGGCGCAAATAATCAGCATACCGTAATCCGTACAATTAGGCACCTGGAGGGGTAATTGTTTCAATCGGGTCGTAGGAGGGGTGTAATTGTAGGGGTGGCGGAAATCAACGGGGCTAATTAAGCGGGGCTAATAAAGTAGAAGGGTCGATGTGCGGGGACTTGGCAGGTTTGTTTTCGTGAAGCGTGTATAGGTGTTTTTTAAGGGAAAAAGTACACTGCGCACACACGTCGGTACCCTCTAAAGCACACTCTCGCGTACGTACCGGTAGAGTTGGGAAAAATACGTTTTGACTTTGGACTGACGTATTTTTTTGAAAAAATACGGTATTTTTTTAAAAAAATACGTATCTTTTGTATTTTTTTAGAGTACGTATGTACACGTACCATACATCATAGTAAGCCATCAGCAAAGTCACCAAAGCTTAGAAATCGGTGCATACAAACGCTGCAATGCTGTAAAACTGCGCAAGCACGCAAGCGGACGTGTAAGAGTGTGTGTGCATACGTGTGTGTGAGAGCTGAGTGTGTGGGTGAGGCGTAAGCAGAGTAATGAGCGACCAGGAGATTTTGGCATCAAACAAAGTGAGCTAAGACCGCGACACAGGGCGCGACGCAGAAATTGAGGGCGTGAAGAGGAGCTAGCAATAGCAAAAGCTAGCAGAATCAATTGTTGGGTCCGTGTCCGCTGCATCCAAAACCTACTGTAAGCAAAACCTAAGCGTCGTAAGAATAATGTGATGTAAAACAAATCGTCTTTTGGGAAGTCTACCCACCGCACAACTCACAAAATGCTGTTCAATGTAAGGTACATTGATTAACAACAAGTGTTTTATTATCTATTGCAGGCAGGGCCCGTATGCTGACAAAAAAATTAGAGCGCTCTAAATCTAATTATAGTGGGTTAGGACGATACGCCACTCGCCCGAAAATTTCAATTTTCTGCATGCTCACTTTTTGTCGTCGACACGAGGAAAGCGCTGAAAAATGGAGAAATCGTCGTCGAAAGACAGGAGCAGCAGTGGCGGGAGCGGCAGGTGCAGCAGCAGAAGGCCTCTGCGGGGTTATCCTCGACAGCGTACTGGCGATAAAAGAGCTGTTCCTCTTTGGGTCCGCATGGGAAGCTGTCGTCAGTCGGTTCAACGTCGACTTCGCGTCGCGTCTGATCGGCGCTATTCTTTGGACGAGTGCAAGCGGAACTGGAGGTAAAGGCAGCACCGAGCCAGAAGAATGCTGTTGAGTGGGAGGTGTGTCATCAATTTTGAGCTTAAGCGTCTCGTTTTATTGCCGAACTTTGGACGTTTTGTAAGCTATTGCAACGTTGGGAAAGCGAGAAGACAGCTGGTGGCGCGCCGCCGACCCGCATGGACGGCGCCGAGTTGGGTATAGCCGAGAAACTCGGAAACTCCGTCAACTTCGGCGGCCTCGACGGCTGCGTCGGCATCGTCACCGCCGGCAGTCGGCGCGTCGACAGCGACGCACAGGCCGCTCTCTCTCTACTGCGTCGGCCGCCGCACCGACCACTTCATCGACGACTCGGTACTGCTAGCTGTCCTGTTTGATTGGTTTGTGAAAAGGTTGGGGGGGGGGATGAAGTGAGGGCCCACGGAAAGTGGGCCAGAGGGAGGGTAAAATCGACAATTTTTCGAAGAGGGGTGTGGCCCAGTGGATTGACGTACAAATCGCGAGTTTGATGGATTTTTGTTCGTAACATATTTGGTGCAGCGCCACAAGCAGAAGTTGTGTCGCTTTTACGCTAAAAAATTTAGCTATGGGAAATAGGGGGGGGGGGTTTAGGTGCGAAATTATTTTGGGATAGGCAGGGTCTGTACAGGTGAGGGGTATTCCCCCCCCCCTCCCAGCGGCGCAGGTGGGATTTCTGCACTGACAGCTCCAGATTTTCTGACGGCGTGGGGGGGGGTGAATTTAATAGAATAGACCGCATGAATTTTAATAGATAGGAAGCAGTCGTTTTCACGTTTTGGCCGGGTTTTGGCTCACAATAACACGCCGCAGACGAGAATGTTTCGTTCTCTTCTCTTCTTTTGTCTATGCGTTTGTTGTCCAAAATTAGACGAAACTAGCTCTTGCTCCCCCCTCCCTACATGGTGCGTTAATCAGCGGGTAAAAATCCACCCGCTGCGAACCCTCTTCCAGGGCTTCTACTACTGCCCCCCCTCTTCCACCATGCCTGCCTTCCAGCCGCCATGTCTGCCCCCCCCCTTCCTCGTTGGCCACGGGGGGGGGGGGGCCCCCTGGATCCGGCAGTGTTTGTCCGGAATAGGTGCGGGGGGGGGGGGGGGTTGTGAAGCCTTTCGGCGGTGACCGCTAATCCAGCAACATTTAAACCACTGAACCCCTACCTGATCGAGTGTATCAATACTCTCTGTTGTAGGGCGACGCGAGTCGTTGTGGTGTGGGACGCAGCTGGGGGCGGGCGACGCGACATGCGCTACGGTGTCAGCCGTTCAGCCAGCCCAAGGCCTGCGTTCTATGTCTACGTCTACCGCTTTGGAGTGACGGCAACAAGAACGCGTTTCCCACTGTTCCAATTTTCGCCTTTGAATGACTGCAAGAGACGAGTTTCTATGTGCGACTATCGATCACC
>JASAMY010002532.1:0-40933 GCA_030248085.1 Paralinhomoeus sp. GSCO2_6 | reverse complement strand
GATTTCGACGCTTTACGGCGCAATTGAACCACATTCTTCTGGGGCATCGAATGCGCCATAACGCGTTTTCGTGCTTTACTGAAAGGGGTGAATAGTTTCAAAAATGTTTCAATTTGCGGCTTTTTTTACGTGTTCTCTGCCAGGTTTTTTGGAATGCCGCTCGCGAACGCCAGGACCTTTCGCGATGAAACTTGGTACGTGTAGCCGCATAGTGATGGGAATGTTGCATGTCAAAGGATGTGTGTGACTTCGTGCCGATCCCGAGATATTGCACATTTCATAAAATTATCGATTGATTTCTAGGACATAACATGGGCGATGAATTTTGTGCCCTATAGGCGCTTTAAGGTAGAGAAATCTTCGAATTTATTGGAAGTTTGTTTGTGAATTATTTTATAGACATAGTAGATTAAATCAGCATGTAGCCGCTGTAGGTCAAGGAGGGGAAGACCAATGCGCTCTCTCCGTTCATCATATGACAAGTGGCGTAGTTGCGGAATATTTTTGGTGAAGGTTCTCTAAATTGACTCCAGCTGCCTTGTGTTACCAACCATGACCGGATTCCAACACTGGGAAGCATATTAAAGACTGCTTCTAACAAACGCTCAAAACAACACTCGTAACACATTCAAATCTCTAGTGTGAAAGCCTTTTAGTATTGCGGAAGGTCATAAACCAGCAGCCTTACTATCTGGTTGCAATGTTCAGTAAAACAAAGGTTCTTTGGAAACAATGATGCCCAAGTCACGTCCAGTGATTCAATGTTTTGAAAGGTGACATCTAGGTGGTCCGATGATAAACAAGGGGGTTCCACAGTCACAGAGTGCATAATGTGCGGTTGGTTAGATAGCACAAGGTCAAGGATGTGATTCCCCCGCGTTGGCCGGTCAACATGTTGTTCTAACCCAGTAGAGAGGAAGTATCGGAAAACTACATAGTCTTTCAGCTGTGCGTGCGTCTGTCCTTTGGGTGAGGGTGGTCCAAGTAAATTGAAGTCGCCTACTAGGATAGAGGGGTGGTTGACAGAGAGCGCATTGGTCAGGTACGAGATGAGTGGGGCTGAGTCGGTAGACGACGGTGGTCGGTACACATTCATTAGTAATGCGTAGGCGGGTGTTCTTTAGATACAGATCAACAAATATTGCTTTGAGCTGTGGGTGGGATTTGGGCTGGAATAGAGACAGCAGAACAAATGCTTTTAGGAACTAGAATGAGGCACCCCCGCCTAGGCGGCCCGAGCTGTCAATTCTGGGGCGGTATGGGAAGACTGGTTCTCAAGGAGCGCAGAGGGGAAGGTGGCATCTAGTCACGTCTCGTATATACAGACAATGAAGTTAGCAAGCGCTGTGCAGAGATACGTACGCAACTGATTCAGTTTTTGTCCATGCCTTAGAGACTGCGCGTTCAATATACAAAAAACACAAGGGGGAGCTGGGGCCTGGCCTTGGGCAAGAGAGAGTAGCCGCTTTGTGAGATGACGCGGCAGACGCGCGACTAAGGATCGATATGAGGACAGGAACAGGGAAAGGACTAGGAAGTGGGGACTGTGGCCATGAGCGGGGAGACGCGAGAATTATTCGCGTTTGAACTTACTGCATCGCACGATTGCGCCTAAGCGCTCCTAGGCCTACCAAGGGCGGCTCTACTCGTTCGTACCTACTGACTGCAGCTGGGCAGAGGCCGAACCCGCTAGCGATAATCGGACCGGCACCACTAACGGCAGGACTGACATGCACATTCAGTTTAACTGCTGCCGAGCGGGCATGCGCGAGCGTACATAGCTGGTCGCGGTCGGCGCGCAACATGATCTCACCTCTGAAGATGACGTCCTCGCCATTCTGGATTCGTCGGTGGCGCTCCTTGTTCAACAGCGCGTTCTGCTGCAGCTCCAGCGGCGTCAAGTCTGGCCGAACGTAGAACGGCAGTTGCGTCTGGCCAGCCTGCAGGCGATCCGCCAGCAGGGGCCGCAGGCCGACCAGGAAGCGCCGGCGGGCGTCCATGTCGTTGAAGGCGATCTCGACGATGCTCGGCTGGTTGTTGCGCGACTGGCCGTGACGGAAGACGCGCTCGATGCTCGTGGGCGCGATATGCAGGTCCGCCGCCAACCGCGCCACACCCTGCTGATCCGAGTCGACGGGGCCGGAGGCGAGCGAGGCCAGACTGCGGTTCGGACAGGCCCAGAATCACCCAGATTGGTCTTTTTATTCTCCTTTTGCTGGTGGTTCTCAACCGCCTTCGCGACAGCGGCGGCGAAAGAATCCACCGTCATGACACACGACTACCCTGATGCTGCTGGAGGAGAACGCCTGTATTGCAGAGGTATACAAATCACGTATCATTGCAAAGCTGTTGATGTACATAGCAATGTACCTGCGCTGCACATTCAAATGCGGAGTGTTGTGAGAGCTAAATTACAATGTCTTAATCCACCGAAGAGCATGTTCAGTGTTCAGGACCCACTCGCAGAATATTTTGGTTTGAGTCCCGTTGCTGCCGATCAGCATCGCACAGATGGAATACCCGATGTCGGCATTGGGCGCATTGCCACGTTCGGTGGAACTATGAAGATTTCAGTTCGTGCTGAGGCGCCTGACCTTCCACTAAGCGCGGTGTGCGGGAGCGCCATTTCTTGCGTGTTCTTTGTAGTTTTTTTTTTGTTAAACACGAGTCATATGTCCAGAGAGGCCCACTTCGTTGCCAAGGTGCGATGGCAAGACAGCTGGCGTTTCTACGACGGAATGAAGACGCCGGTGCCTTCGCAAGCAAACTTTGATTTGGATTTGATGGACTGTGAGCCATCGCATGCGGTGTATGTTCGCGGTTAAAGTCAGCTTGTGTCGCTGCTGCTCTCACGTCAGCTGTCAACAACTGTTGCACGTCAGTCATGGCACTCCAAATCACAGCAATTTTAAATTGTCGTGGTTCTACAGCGTAGAGCATTCATTATCGATTTTTGCTTTTGGCGCTCCCGCCTTGCTTTGGCGCACCTTGGCGCTACTCTTTGGCGCTTCGGCTTGGAACCCCCGTGGCACTCTAGACACTTTTTACTTTTTAACCAGACAGTACCCAGAGTTACGACTGGAGGAGGGTTCCACTATAGAATGGGTAGTTACACTGTTGAAGAGTTTACGGTACGTCACATACCAAACGTACATTGCACATGTAACATCCCGAACGCTAGGCCGAACAGCTTGGAATGTCCACAGTTGGTGGCTGCCCTCCCACGCAGTATATAGCTGGCGATGCGTTTTAGTCGCTTTTTCTATGCATATTTGATTTTGTCAGCGACGCTATCATATTGGGCCGCGCTGCGGCCACTCTCCTCAACTGATGTACCAGTTCCACTAGTCACCACTGCATGCATCTCTGAAAGGTCCACCCTCTGCCCTTTTGGTGTTCAAGCTACGAAGGCCTTGAAATGTGGGTGAATCAGCTCAAGACGATCTTCGATGACTCGTCGAGCGAGGATTCCCGTCCGATCTATGCCAATAATGGCGAGTTTACAAAAGAACGAGCCGTTTTCAAGCAAGCCGCCGACTTTTATGCAAATTTCCGCTTCGGCGAGTGCTACCGAGGCAACGAGCGCGAGATTCAGGTCTCATTTCGCAAATCTTTGATTCGCTACCTAAAATTGCAAAAAAAAAAACAACACAAAACCCTAGTGCGAACTGCTCATGCCGAGAAAGGGCATGGAAGACCTCGACCCCAAGACGCTGCCGTACAACAAGCGGCTGGCGTGGCACCTGAAGGAGTTCTGCTATAAGACCTCGTCTCACGGCATACCGATGATTGGGAGGTACATGGAACTTTGCAAATGTCTTGTGGTTTTCGTCGATTTACTCTGGCACAAAAAATGTGTGTTGCGTTTCCCTTAAAATTGCTGTTGTAGAAAATGTTGGGTCATTTGACGACCGACCGCAAATCCTCTAATAGTGCCTCTCTCCAATAGTGACACCGGTTAAGGAGACTCTAAAGAAATATAGTGCCACCTGGCCCAAAGTGGCTGATTCACGGTGCGTACTTTCAGAGCGCAAAACCTCTGGATTCGCACCGTGTGGATAGTCGCGTTTGTCTCGTGTTTGCTGGGCTTCTCCTACAACGCGACGGAGGTCTTCAAGAAGTACCAGAGAAACGACAAAATCGTCGACATACAGGTCGTTGCGAATGAAAATTAAGCGCAAATTGATTGTCGCATTTAGTTGAAATTCGACACCGCTCCCTTTCCGGCCATCACCATCTGCAACTTGAATCCGTACAAACGGTCGCTGGCGGCGAATCAAAGCAGCGTCGCGAGGACTGTGGGTGCCTCTTCAACTCGAATTTTACTATCAACGCCTGCCGGCGTCTGACGTCACAGAAAAAGTGTAGTTCCGCTCTGCCCTAGCTGAGAGCGTTCGAGGGTGCGATGGACACGGCAAGCCACAAGGACGAAGACACGCCTGATGCCACTGCGGCGGCGGTGGCGACGTCTGGCGGAGAGCCACGGAGACGAAAGCGCGCTCTGGCGCATCACGAGATTATGGAGCCCGCCTTCGTGCTGTGCCCTTGCAAAGGTGACGCGTCCACAGTCGGACGAAAGGGCCGTCGCACGGGGGCGCAGCGGCCTTGCAGAATACGGCACGATGCACACGCTTAGCGAAATGGTTGTGGATGCCTGCAGATTCTCGCTAGCAACGCGAGAGACGCTGTACGCGGTCAAGCCCGAAGACCGACCCGACTGGCCCGTCTGCAAGTGTTCCTTCGACCGCTCTTCCGAAGATTCCTACCCCTGCGCCCTCGTGGTTGGTATGCTGCGTCACAGATACGCACGCACGCACGCACGCACAGCGCTGCAAAAAGGCGCATCCACAGTGTGAACTGGGTCTGACGACGACTCCATTTGCAGGCACAGTGGGCCTCGTACGAGTGCGTGGTCTGCGAAACGCTGCACGGCCACTGCAGTCACAAGGGTCCAATCGAGTTGTTCCAAGCCCAGTACGAGCTTGCGGACGCCGACATGCGCTTTGGTATCGCTTCTTTTGCGCCTCCTGCGCGCCTGCGTATGACGACGACGACGTCGACGCGTCAGACTATCCGTGCCACTGCGCGCAGTTGGACACGACCAAGTACTGCGTCATGCTGAACGTGGGCACAAAAATGCTCGAGCTTTGGAAGTTGTATGGCCTTGACGAGGGAGAGGATCCTCTGTTCCTGGAGGCGATGGGCTTTGCGGTGACCCTTGCAGCACCCTTTTTATGGCCTGCGTGCGTGCGTGCGTGCCGGTGCGTGCCGGTGCGTGCGTGCGTGCGTGCGTGCGTGCGTGCGTGCGTGCGTGCGTGCGTGCGTGCATGCGTGCGTGCGTGCCGGTGCGTGCGTGCGCACACACGTACGTGACCGCACGCACGCACAGGGCATGACGGACGAGGTGGCAATTGTCACGCGGGCCAAAGAGAACATCGTCTTTGCGACCGCCGCCCTAAACATGGAGACTCGCAAGGCGCTCTCCACGCCCAAGAAAGAGCTCATACACAAGTGCTCGTTCAACGGCAAGGCCTGCGACATAGACGAGTGAGGGGCATAGCAAACCTTTTTATTTCACCAACCCCCCTTTTAGAATTAGACAGAGCAGTCCTTGCGTTGGAATCCCTCATATGCAGCTAGACCCGCCGTCCCCCCCCCCCAATTACGGTATCCTACTTTCTACTGCCAGAACAAAAAAAAATCAAGGTACTCAATTGGACTCTAAGCACTTCATCAGCTATGGGACGAATAACGCTAGTCACCTACAAAATTCAGAGACTTTGAAGAGATGGTCGATCCGACGTTTGGCAACTGCTTTACCTACAACTGGAACCGAACGATGAACCTGACCAGCAACCGCGCGGGACCTATGTACGGTGCGTGTTTTCGCCACTTTGTTTTGTTGCGGAAACGACTTGTTTTTCTGCGAGCGGTGCTACGGTGGAAACTTTTGGTGGAAGTGCTGAGTTTCTGTTGTTGCTGGGAGGGGGTGGGAGAGACACTCTTCTGACTAGCAGAACGCTAGAGGGCTTGGTTTGTACCGGAGAATGCCTATTTAGGAGAACAAAAAGTTCTTTTGGAGGTGAACGAACACTCATCGGAGGGGGCAGGGGTGGGTCGCGTCACGCAATCGACACTCTAGGACTTCGCATCCTGGTGTACGTGAACGCGACCGAGTATATGCCGACGACAGAGGCGACGGGCGTCCGGCTGACCATCCACGACAAGGACCAGTTTCCCTTTCCCGACACTTTTGGCTACAGCGCACCCACCGGATTCATCTCGTCATTCGGCATTCGACTCGTGCGTCTCTTGGGTTGGGAATGCACTGAATACTCTCAGGTTGTGCCACTTCGAAGGTGTTGACCCACCGTTGACAATCTTTGAGGGGCTTTAAAAGGTTTGGTGTCCGTAAAAGTAACTGCAGGAAAAGTTTGATCCAGAAACAAATGGAGCGGCTGCCAGCACCGTACGGCGACTGCGTGGCCGAGGGCAGGACCTCCAACTACATCTACATCAACAACTCTTATTCGACCGAGGTTTAAAATTAAAAGTCAGTTTTCAACATAATTCTAACCGCCCAATTTCAGGGCTGCTACCGAAGCTGTTTCCAGCAACTGGTACTGACGCAGTGCGGCTGCGGCGATCCGCGCTTCCCAGTAGACTTCGTCAAGCGGGAGCGGCACTGCCCTTACGACGACCCTGTCGCAAGTAAATTATGTATGATGATTAAGTCATGTTTATGGGCGTGAGCTTGAATACGCACGACTACAACACGCAGGCGCGCGTACGCACGCACGCACGCACGCACGCACGCACGCACGCACGCACGCACGCACGCACGCGCGCACGCACGCACGCACGCACGCACGCACGCACGCACGCACGCACGCACGCACGCACGCACGCCTTCGCGCTTCTCAGGAAAGTGCCTGGACGCCCGAACGGAAATGCTGGGCTCCGTCTCGAGCAGTTTCTCCTGTCCGTGTCAGCAGCCGTGCTTGCAGTCCGTTTATTCCGTCACCTACTCGGCGGCCATATGGCCGTCGGAGTCACTCAAAGTGCAGGTTTGTTTATCGGTCCGAAATTGAATTGAATCGCTTGAATTAATTGTGTCAAATCAGTTCAGCTTGGGACGTGCGACGACAGTGACAGACAGAAGTGCATCCTGCACTACAAGTGAGTCACCACCATGACATGATTAGATTTCTCGCAGTAGATAGCAAAGTTCTGAATCTGGAACTGAACTTTTTTGTAAATCTGAAACAGGCGGCACGGCGCCATGCTCGAAGTGTTCTACGAACAGCTCAACTACGAAGTGATGAGCGAGACAGAGGCTTACGGGGTTTGAGTTTTCGAAATTTTAAATTTGCGCGTACCTATTTTGTGCAATCTTAACATAACATATTTTTATTTCTTTATGCAATTTTCACAATTCAGTTCTCCAACTTGCTTTCGGACTTTGGTGGTCAGCTGGGTTTGTGGCTGGGTATCAGCTTCTTGACCGTCTTCGAATTTTTCGCGCTCCTTTGCGAATTGACCCACATGAGCGGCCACCATCACTACAAGGAGTGGCTGCGACGGCGGGAGGAACGGAAAAAGAAGTTCGGATATTGAGAGAAAGAAAACGCGTTTGCCGTGTACCGATAACCCTAGTACATTTGCTTGTGTCCAGCTCACACTGCAGCAGCGCAGTTCTTGAAATACGAAATTTCTTGGATCAATCGACTTCTAAAGTGCGTCCATCCTAAGCACCTCAAAAACAGTCGGAACACTCATGAATTGCTCCTCTGCACGGAAATCTTTAGTAAAAGGCGAAAGATTTTCTCGCGAGCTGCAGAGGAGATTTTTCATTAATAAAAAAGTGAAATTTTTCGGTTTTTGTTACTATTGCTTGCGCGTTTTCCCTTTAGTTTTTCACCAGTTTTGTGTCTTCCCTTTAAGACTGTGCCTGATACAGTGCTAAATTTGGCCCTTTTGGTGCATTTAAGCATTGAATGTGAATGAACATACGTAGGTACCTACATGCAACCAATTTACTTGATCAGTTTGATAACAGTGCAGGTTCATTGTCTAACTGCACCGAGTGACCTAATATTTTCTCTCCATACATTGCAGAGTGTTGCGCCCAGTACAACGTGTTGCGTATACACAGGCCTATTGAAGCAGCGATTTCACGGAGACGATCGACGCAGTCGCTCGGTGGTCGGTCCCTTCTCTCCGCTTAATATGATTCGATTCGGCGCTTCGCGACGACAGCGCGCGGAAAACGACGAAGAGCGGCTCGTCGCCAGTCGACGCTGGAAGGCTGTCGCGAGAGTTTTTCGGAAGTCAATTTGCGCCGCCGTCGCCGATGCGCTCTCAAAGCGAACGCCCCCCCCCCCCGTCACGAATCTCGGCGCAGTCGCGGCACACCGAACGCTTTGCCTCCTGCACCCCCCCCCCGCTCCGAGAGACTCTTTTCAGCAAAAAACCGTCTAGCACTCTTCGCTTAATCGAGCCAGAAAAAAAAGTAGACCGTCGTGTACCTGTCTGGAAACTCTGCGCGTCAGCACCGATCGCACGTTCTTTCGACACTCTTTTTTAGTGGCGCATCTGCATTCGTCGGAGGCACTTTGCCATGACGCCTACGGCCGACGGCGTCCGGTCGTGAAAATGGAAAATTGAAAATCCGTAAAAACCATGTCCCAACCGGTTGGACACTCTACTGCGTCAATCAGAGGCAATCTACAAAACAAACAGGATTGGTGCAGCAGCGAAGACTGACAGTGGTTGGTCCCGGGCTGACGCGGGTCGTAGGCGAAGCCAGCGGGCAAATCGAGTTTCGAACTCGGCGGCGGAAATTGCCTGTCGTCCGCCGGAGATCTCGCTCTACTCGTACACTCATCGCTGCGCGGTCGGCGACGGAAGGAAACCTGAAGTCGAGCCAATGACCCGCCCACCGCTGCCCTGAGGCTCGTAGAAGCTGGCGAACGCGGGCCGAGAGAAGCCTGCAGCTCTGGGCATGTGGAAGGAGGCGCTGCTGTCGCAGGCGCCGGCACTCGTGCTGAACGGCGTGTGGTGCGCCGGCGCCGTCGCGGCCGTGCTTAACCTTTTCCTGCTCTTCTATCCCGTGCGCGAGACCATCTACTACATGCGCGTCTACCAGACGGCGCTCGGTCTGTTCTACCTGTGGTGCACCGCCCTCATGTGGTGCTTCCTCTGGCGCAATCGGAACGAGCAGCGCGAGAAGGAGAAGCGGGACCTGCCGCGGCCGCTGGTCGTCGCCGCCTCCCTGCTGACGGCCGCCTCGACGCTCGGCTACGGCCTCTGGACGCTGCTGACGTTCGCCTTTGCCGACTGCGACAGCGTGCTGCGCGCTCACGCCGACCTGGCGCTGGAGGCGAACCTCGACCGACTCAATCACCTGCTCCTCGTCCTCTTCGTCGTCTCCGCCCTCTACTACGTGATGCAGCGCAAGCGCTTCATGCACTACAAGTCCTTCTTTCACGAGCTGCTCAAGAAGTCCCTGGAGCTGGCCTTCGTCCTGGCCACCATCAACATCATCTCCGTCAAGGCCTACCTCATCTTTGAGGAGATCTGCGCCCCACTAGAGCGACTCACCAACGCCAGCTGTTCCGTGCCCCAGATCCCGTACACGTGCGACGCGCACACGCGCCGCCAGCTCTGGGCCAAGATGTTCAGCGGATTCTTTAGGTGGGCGTTCGAGTGGAGTCTCCGCGCCAGCTTTGCGCGGGGCCACGCCAACATCCGCTTTGCATGACCCACTTTTTCCGCCCCCCCCCCCCCCCGCAAATCCCAACCCCTGGACCGGAAGTGCCAGCAAACCCCACTCCAATGCAAAATGAGAGTAGCAGAACAATGATTGGCTTATTTGCCGTTACGCTAATTTTCTTTGTTTCTAATATCAGCCACCCCCCCGCCCCCCTCTAGTGGCTCGATTCCGGCTCATTGCACTTACACTTTCGTTGTACGCATGCTGTACATACGTACCGTTGTGCACAGGTACTTTTCGTTTTCCTTCAGACCTGTGACGCTGATCGCAACGCAAGAATTGTTTCCCATCCTCTTCATCTTGCACTGGGTCGCAGCAAAGGGCGCACACAACGAGGGGCCACGCTTGAAAGGCACTGCAACCATTCGGCGCAAGCTAGAGGTAAACTAATCGATGGTTGCGGTAAGACGACAGTAACTGTTACCAAGTGTTTGGATCCGAAGGAGACGGTGGTAACAATATTTTAATTTCCAACCACCCCCTCCCTTCCACCTAGTGCTTTGTCACTGTAACCGTCACCACGTTCAGGTGAAATCGGTGGCGAAGCGCATGGAGGGGCAGCGCCACGTGTTGGCCGTCGCGTGTGCGGTGGGCGCCGGCCTACTGATGCTGGCCTTCTTCTCGGTGAACTTTATCGGCACCATTTCCTATGGGCGGCTGGGCGCCAGCTCGGGGCACGGCTGCGCGGCGTCCGAGCCGCTGCTGCAGATCCTGGCCAACGGCTCGGTGGCCGCGGTTCTGGGCTACAGCCTCGCCTGTCTGCGCAGGATCCTCGTGGGCGTGGGCACGAGCAGGGCGGTGCACGCCAAGGAGGACCTGGTCGTGCTGGGCTGCAGCGCCTGCTGCGCCACCTTGCAGCTGGTCATGGAGTGCCTGGGCAAGCCCAACTGGGGCTCCCAGCCCAGTAACGACGTCGGCTGCGTCGTCGTCGCCGGTGGTTATACATGGTCGGTTACAGGTCGGCCGACACATCATATAACAACGATGATATACGAAACGTATCTATATGTGTCGGTCTATATACATCTGCAGTGCGCGCAAATTCTCCTGCATTAATTATGCGAAACCGGCGCAGATAACGCCAAGCAACCGATACAATAAACAGACGCCGATACAATAACATTTAGCTGGGGGACCACCTAATTACTGCTACGCCTAATTAATTAATAGATAAACAATACAAAAGACCTTCTAATTAATATCAATTAATGCTACAGATGTAAGTAAGATAATACTTCGGCACCTGTGCTCGCTGCGCGGTGCGCGCGTCGTCTGTCTCTGTGAGCGTCTCTGTCCGTCGCGCTCAAATGCAACTGCATGACCGAAATGGGTTCGAGCCGTGCAAGAAAACCTAACAACCGCGCCGGCTGCCTTCCGTTCCACGTTCACCTCCCTTATCATGACCACAAGCATACACACAGTTTCTGCGTCACAGCTCTTGCGTCGCTCAGTAGTGCAGCTTGTGTAGCTACGCTAGCTGCTACCTATGACGTAGCCTTGTGTAGTCAACTGCTACGAAGCGACCGTGTAAACGTAGGGGGAAGGGGGAGAGGCTGGCAAACCAGGAGATTACTCTTGTGGCCCTTTTGACGCAGTTAATTAGATTACAATCTGTGGCTATTCTGTCCTTGTAGACCGCAGGAAGTTTAGAACGGCGACCTACACATGTATATAGACCGACACATATAGATACGTTTACGTATATACATCAGTTGTCTATATGAATGTGTCGGCCGACACATGTATATAACCGACACATGTATATACGACACCGGCGTCGAGTGCTTCGGCGGAGCGGCCAACGCCGTCCTCGTCTGGATACAGGTGCGGAATTCACGGCGCCGCAACGCTTGGTGAATGTGTGTGTGTGTGTGTGTGTTCTGTGTTGTACATCGCTTCGGTCGCCCTACCCATGCAGGTGTTCGCCTTGTACAAGATGCTCACGCTGGACAACAAGGAGCTGACGAAGCTCGGCTTCTTTGGACCGGTGCTCACCATGGTCAGCCTACTGATCAACTGCCTCGCGTTCGGCGTCCTCTTCAACAAGCAGGAGCACATCCACAACTTCGTACGCGAGCACGAGGTCGGTTCCTCCAGCCCTCCCCTGGGACACGCCTCCAGTGGTCCCCCTGCAGGCGCTGACCAAGTGGACGCTGGTGCTGCTCATGGTCGAGCAGTTCGTCTACCCCTTCAGCTATCTCTATCACTTCACGGCCGCCACCTGCTGGCTGGACCTGTACGAGCGCTACGGCATCATCGGCGCCTACACGCTCGGCAAGAAGAGCGCCCTCAAGGAGGACGCCAACGTCGGCAAGGGCATCCAGGGCGCCGTGCACTTCCTCAGAGTCGGTTTCCATCTCGCTACTCCCACACTCCAACTGCCTTCTATACCCCTGGCCCTGGTGCACGAGGGGTTAACAGAGCCTCACTCCCGTTCGCTTGCTCTTCCCAACGCTTGCAGCAGCTGGCCTTTGACCTCAGTTAAGGCCTGTCAACAAACAAATTCGCAATTCTCAATTACAGTAGCAGACCGTATTACACAATATGCAACGTCGAGTCTGATAATGAAAGCGGCGCCGACGCGTTCGACCGGCTGCGGTTTGCGCAGAAGACAAGCGAGTTGTCGATGTCAGTGTCGTCAGCGACAGGCAGCTGCGTCCGGCAGGCGTTCCGCTCCGCCTCGGCCGTGCCCTTCCCGGTGACTGCCGCAACCTGTGACTGTGCGCGCTCTTGTCAGTCGGTGCAACGAGCACATGCGGTCACGAGCATCCTCTCGCCTTCGCTGTCGCTCAGTCACTGTCCTCGGCCGCCGCTGCTCTGTCGCTTCGAACTTTTTTCGCTCTTCTTACCGTTCAGCCTGTATATTTCTTCGCAAGACGCGCAGGCGTGAGAACGCCGCAGTCTCGTCCGCCTTTAGGCGATTCCTGACGACGGCTCCGAAGGCTCTGGCGCGCTGTCGGTCTCGCCGCCGACGCCACTGAAGCGGCCCCGACGACGACGAATCAGCGTGCGCGGCTCGCTGACGAGCACGCTCGCGCCCCGCCTCTCGATCCTCAAGCGTCTGAGCAGCAACCCGGGCTCTGTCCGACGCGGTCGACAACAGCCGCCGCCGCCGCCCGCGCCGGAGCCGACTACCGACGGCGTCGAGCCCGTCGTCTACAGGTCGAACGGGGTGACGACCATCGCGGTGGGGGCCGAATCGGCCCAGGACTATTCTCCTTGCCGGCCGGCTGCGGTCAGCGCAATCCGCTGCGTCTGCTGCGGCTCGGACGACGTCGACTGCGTCCGTCTGCACGCGTTGAAGACTGTCTAGCGGCACAGATCTGTACTGGAGTTGACGACAACACTGAATCACTGGAGCACATTTTGTCGGGTACCACAGAAGCACATCAGCGAGCTTTTGTTTTGCGGTTCTCTCTTTCTGTCTAACGATTGAACTCCAAGAGCCTGCCAACACTACATGTATCCAACAAAGCACACGAAGCACAAGTAGTACGTGCATACGCACACGCGCGACGATGGTTGAGCATTCCACGTTCAGTGCGTACGCGCTAGTGCAGGTGCATGTCAGCAGCATGCTGCAAGTCAGCATGCTGCAAGTCCGGTTATAGATAAGGCGCCCGCCCTCTTACCTTAGTGGCGGGCCGGCAGCGCAATGCAGACCACTATCAGCAGTCCACTAGCTGCGGCGAAAACGCTGCTGCTCGAGTGGACATACTCCAATTGCAGTCAGTCAAAATAGCCACTTTGGTAGTGTTTCTAAATAAGTGTTCGCTCTTTTCTGAATATTTCAATGTCTAGCTAGCATTATTGCAACGCTTTTCATCGGTTGGATTTTACCAGTGAGTGCCCCCTCCCCAACCCATTCCAATCCAATGAGCCACAGAGTGGCTTGAGCCACAGAGCCACATCGTCCGTGTTGATGGCCTCTCTAGGAGGCCCGTCAATCGCAAATTATAGAGAGCGTGTTTTCCTCAAATGTCTGAACGCTCGCGCGTTCAGTATAGTATTGTTGTCCATGGACTGCAGTATTGTTGCTATGGCGCCGAGGTATACGTATCTGTACGAAGTGTCTGACAGCCCTCGTTGTCGACTCGTCGTGTCGTGTAGACTTGTCGACTGCGTGCAGCATGGAGCGCAGCGAAGCGATGCTGCCCCTGGTGCTGAACTTTGTGCGCGACACCGCCTACGAGCAACTGCCTCCAGAAGTCATCGACAGAGCCAAGATGGCCCTCCTGGACACGCTCGCGACGGCCGTCGGCGCCAGAGGGATGCTCGGCTCAGCGGTGGGTCGCCGCCACGCGAACGCCATGTTAGGCTGGTCGGCAGAAGCGGGCGGCAGGGGCGCCAGCGTCTGGTTCGACGGCGAGCGTGGCGGCTCGAGGAGGGTGTCGGCCGCCGGCGCGGCGCTGGCCAACGCGACGACGACGGACACGCTCGACTTTCACGACGGCTACAACATGAGCAAGGGCCACAACGGCGCCGGCGTCGTGCCCGCGCTGCTCGCCTTCTACGAGGACTTGCGCTTGGACGGCCAGGAGGGCAGCGGCAAGAGACTGCTGGCCGACGTCGTCGTCGGCTACGAGATGGGCTCGAGGCTGGGCTGGGCGCTGCACGAGACGACCACCGAGTACCACTCCGCGGGCTCCTGGAACGCGGTCGCCTGCGCGGCGCTGGGAGCGCGCCTCATGGCGCTCGACGACGTCCGCACGCGACACGCGCTCGGCGTCGCCGAGTACTACGGGCCGCGGTCGGCGGTCACGCGACAGTGTCTCTGGCCCACGATGCTCAAGGACGGAATGGGCTGGGGCGCCATGGCGGGCGTCTGCAGCGCGTATCTCGCGAGGGACGGCTTCACCGGCGCCCCGGTTATGCTCGTCGAGGACCCAAAGGCCCAGCAAGTGTGGACGCACTTGGCGAAGAGGTGGCTCATTCTCGAGCAGTACATCAAGCTGTTTCCCGTTTGCTGGCTCGTGCACCCCGCTCTCCACGCGATCGTCGCGCTGAAACAGGTTTGCTCGTCCTTCAACTGTCCAACTGTTCCAATTCAACTTCAACTGTTTCCTTCAGCTGTTCAGACTGCACAGGCAATAGCATAGGTAACCGAGGCTGTATAAAAGGGTGGGAGGGGGACTCTAGTGGGGGCCCCTTCCTCACTTCATGCATGCAGATTCTGAATACAGCGATCGATTACAGAAGCACGGCTTCTCCAGCGACGACGTCACCCTGGTCGAGGTTGAGACGTTCGCAGGGGCGCTATTGCTCCACCAGGGCGCTCCGGAGAGTCCCGAGCAGGCCATGTACGCCACCGTCTTCCCCATAGCGACGGCGCTGCGCTTCGGGCGGATCGACGCGCGACACGTCTCCCAGGAGGCTCGTCTTCGAGACCCGGTCACGCTCGAGCTCTGCTCCAAGGTGCACCTGAAGGAGAACCAGGAATACACGGCCGAGTTTCCCTCCTACCGCTACGCGAGGGCCAGAGTGCACCTGTCCAGCGGCGAGACGCTCGACAGTGGCAAGTTCGCCGCGAGGGGCGGCCGCGAGCCCGGCGTGGCAGCGATCGGGATGGCCGACGTCATCGACAAGTTCCACTCGATCGCCAACGACACGGCGCTGCCCCGGGAAAGAGCGGAAAGGCTCCGGAATGCCGTCCTGTCGCTTGACGACCCGCGCAAGCCCACCTCGGTGGCAGAGCTGCTCGCTGAACTGAGAGAGCCCTAGTTGCACTTCCTCGATGATAGGTTCCATTGATCCAAGTCTTGTCGTCGGTCTACAATCTAGTATGTACGGTTGGGTTACTGCCAGGTGTCCGATTCCAATTCGATTCGATTCCAATTCTACGAATGAGCGGCATACCTAGCCAGGATTCGGGTTTTGAGAGGATGTCGATGTCAATTTGCTATGGCCCCATCAGATTTGCATCTGTTTTACGTGTCTGTGCTTTTGAGTGAACATGGTGTCGTGTCGCGTTGGTCTGTTGTAGCTGGTAGCGACGTGAGAGGCGAATATCGTAGACTCTATTTGAACGGTTGCAACGGTTTGAACGGTTACAACAGTTACAACGGTTTGAAAACGGTCGTCAACAACGCGGAACGCGCAGAAGCGTGTACATAGCACGCTTTGTTGCAACATCAACAATTCTAAATTTCAAAGAACCAATTTAGCTTGGAGGGGTAAGATCTGAACATCGTGCTAGATCGCCTGCAACTGGTGAATTGGGGATTTGTATTGTATCCCCTATCCCGGTGAGGCAGTTAGGTACGGTATTACGGAGTCTTACCATACCTAACTGGGGGGGGGGGGGTGGGGGGGGGGGGTTCCCCTCCCCCACTTACTGGTTTTGACCCTACCCACGCCCCCCCCCAACCCCCCAAAATTTGAAACTGAAAATTAATTGTTTTGTATTGTGCTTTTGAGCAAAAATCCCCAAAAAAATACCTCATATTGGGTTATTTACATTGTATTTTGACAAAAAAAAGGGGCTTTTTGGGGGTTTTTGAGGGTTTTTTTTTGAAAAAAAACCAAAAAGAAGAGGCGTTTTTTTTTTCCTTTCCCGCCCCCCCCCCTCCTCCAGATTTTCCCCCCCCACCACCCCCCCCAGAAAGGGCCCGGACCCTCCCCCCCGGGTCCAATTCCCGGTTAGGGGTGTGAGTCTTACTGCGTGGTCTTATTGCGGAGTTTAAATACTGGCTGCCGTATATAACCATCAAAAATCGCCGCTCTGAAAATTTTGGGAGGGGCAAGCGCCCCCTACCCCCCTGGCTAAGCCACTGATTCACACTCAGCCAAAGGATCACAGGGAGTGGGTGGGCCACATCGCACCTTTAGAGCTGGATCGTCAGGCAAGGCACTGCAGTGAAGTGCCATTCCCAGCCTTGACCGACTGACTCGCCGATTTTGGGCTCCACAGCTGAGACAGCTGTCACCAGCCTCTCAGGCAGTCCTGAAAACGAAACACACCAACGCAACTCTTGGCTCATAGTGTAGACAGACACGCGCCGCGCCACCCTGTTCCCGCAGTGGCATGAGGATGGTGTCGTGACTCAGCGTCTTCGTCAGTCCTGTCGACTACTGCTGCTGCGCGCAACGCCAACTCCAGCATGCTGTGGTGACGTTCGTCATGTCTGTGGGACTGCCGCCGCACTGAGCGCCGACGGCGGTCGAGCCGGCCGATGGCGGCTGCGTGCCGACGTTCGTCATTGATTTGCGCAGCATGACGCAGCGGTTACCTGACTTTGCCTCCGATTGTTCTCGTTCGAATACTCCACCGTACCTACGTGGGTTCAGTGGATGACGCAGCGGAAGAAGTTTTGTAGAACGCACCCGAATGTTTTGGGCGCGTGGGCGCATCTGGGCGCATGTCTTTATTGTCCGATGGTTGAGTATTCACGTGAAGACTGTACGGTGCAGTGCACTCCTAATCCTAATACAGCGCCGAGTCAGCACTGCAGCGCGGCCGTCCAGTCATCGTGCTGCGAGTCCGGTTTTAGATAAGGCGCCATCCTTCCTTCTTGGCGGCAGCGCAGTGCAGAGAATGTACAACTAGCAGGCCAGTAACTACACTGAGCGAAAGCGCTGCGGCTCGACAGCGCAGGGCGTATACAACTCTCCAAGGGCGTAAAGCGAATACTACAATTGTGCACCCAGGGCAGCATCTGTATTTTCAACCAATAACGCGCACGCGCACGCGCGCACGCACGCACACACACACACACACACACACACACACACACGCACACACACACACACACACACACACACACACACACACACACACACACACGCACACACTCACTTTATTAAAAAGAACCGCATTCGAAGACGCAGCAGGTATTTGCTATCAAACGTCAGTGGTAAAACACCCTGCAAAGCTTGTAGAAAAATGTAAAAATACTCCACGTATCGCTTGAATCGTCGTTCCGTCAAGAGGCACAATTAGCCACAAGTTGGAAACCCTCTCAATTTCTAATACAAATGCGTAATTGCAAACTACACCGCGAGCGTGTGGCATTTCAATCCGCGCGTGTTCGCTCTTTGAGAATGCCTGTAACTAGGCTAGGTATAACAAAATCTCTTTCAAAAAGCATTGGAAAACACACGCACGCACACACACACGCTACAAAAGGGCTTGCATCCACTTGAACAGCACGAGAATTTCACTGAAGGGGACGTTGCCTTAACAATATAGGGAGAAGTGTGTGCGTGCACGCGTACGTGCGCGCGTGCGTGTTTGCGTTAGTGGTACATACAGATAGCCCTGGGTGCACAATTGAAGTTGTTGTTGTTGTTGGATTAGGGGCAACGCTAGGAGGCCGTTGATGTAAATAATAGTGAGACGCGGTTGAGACGTTCGCAGGGGCGCTATTGCTCCACCAGGGCGCTCCGGAGAGTCCCGAGCAGGCCATGTACGCCACCGTCTTCCCCATAGCGACGGCTCTGCGCTTCGGGCGGATCGACGCGCCACACGTCTCCAAAGAGGCTCGTCTTCGAGACCCGGTCACGCTCGAGCTCTGCTCCAAGGTGCACCTGAAGGAGAACCAGGAATACACGGCCGAGTTTCCCTCCTACCGCTACGCGAGGGCCAGAGTGCACCTGTCCAGCGGCGAGACGCTCGACAGCGGCAAGTTCGCCGCGAGGGGCGGCCGCGAGCCCGGCGTGGCAGCGATCGGGATGGCCGACGTCATCGACAAGTTCCACTCGATCGCCAACGACTCGGCGCTGCCCTGGAAAGAGCGGAAAGGCTCCGGGATGCCGTCCGTTCGCTCTGACGACCCGCGCAAGCCCACCTCGGTGGCAGAGCTGCTCGCTGAACTGAGAGAGCCCTAGTTGCACTTCCTCGATGATAGGTTCCATTGATCCAAGTCTTGTCGTCGGTCTACAATCTAGTATGTACGGTTGGGTTACTGCCAGGTGTACGATTCCAATTCGATTCGATTTCAATTCTACAAATGAGCGGCATACATAGCCAGGATTCGGGTTTTGAGAGTATGTCGATGTCAATTTGCTATGGCCCCATCAGATTTGCATCTGTTTTACGTGTCTGTACTTTTGAGTGAACATGGTGTCGTGCCGCGTTGGTCTGTTGTAGCTGGTAGCGATGTGAGAGGCGAATACCGTAGACTCAATTTGAACGGTTGCAACGGTTTGAACGGTTACAACAGTTACAACGGTTTGAAAACGGTCGTCAACAACGCGGAACGCAGAAGCGTGTACATAGCACGCTTTGTTGCAACATCAACAATTCTAAATTTCAAAGAACCAATTTAGCTTGGAGGGGCAAGATCTGAACATCGTGCTAGATCGCCTGCAACTGGTGAATTGGGGATTTGTATTGTATCCCCTATCCCGGTGAGGCGGTTAGGTATTACGGAGTCTTACTGCGGGGTCTTATTGCGGAGTTTAAATACTGGCTGCCGTATATGAAACGAAGGGGACCCGTGCCCCTCCGCTCTCCTTCCTCTGCTTCCGCCTCCTCTCAGCACCTCTGTCTCATCTGCCTCTGTCTACTGGAAGGTCGCAGCGGACGAGAACGTCGGCGGCCGGCGCTCACCGCAGTGAGCCGCCGTTCGTGCGGATGGACGGCCGTTCGGGTGCTGACAGACGGGTTCAACTTTCGACTTTCTTCGAAACGAAACGCAACCGAACGCCGCACTGGAAACGAGACTGCGGAAGTGCCGAACGACGAAAAGCGTCGACTGACGCGGTCGCGCGACGATACCGTATCGCTCGAATAAGTTCAAATTGGCGCGTTTGCAAAGAAATACAAGGCAGCGAACGCAACACCAATCACCTCACGCGCCTCTTCTTAGACGGCACTCACTAGAGGCGCCCGCGCTGCCGTCTTCTACTCTAATACAACCTCACGCGCGCTCTGGGGGTGGGGAGGCGAGGTGGAGAAGCGACACGGAGGACGATCGTCGAGGGGTACCGTACACGAAGAGGACACACGACCGAGGGGGGGGGTACAAAAGATCAAAGTAAGCGCATGCGTACGAAAATTCAAAATATCAAAGTTGCGCTCGCTCGCTCGACCGCTGTCAGTCGCCGTGGAAGAAGGTCGGGCGGCGGGTCTTCGTCGGCGTGAAGATGCGTCGACCACCGGACGAGCTCGCGAAGCAGTTGTGGCCGTCGACCGTCGTCGCCGGTGGGTCGTCGGGGAAGCCGCTCTTGAGAGGGGTCGCGTAGTCGTCCAGCTCTTTCAGTCGAACGCGCGGCCGTGGGGCCCGTCGCCAGGGACCGCTCGCCTGCCGTCCGTCGCTGTCCGTTCGCTGCACGCTGTAGTGGTCGCCGCGCTCGTTCCTGCCCATCGTCTTGCGTCGCTGCTGCCAGCTGGAGCGCCAGTGTGTGCGCGATGAAGAGCGGTCGCGCCGGCGTCGGTGCGCGCTCCGGCGCCTTGCCTCGTGGCCGCGTCGGCCACTGTGACCCCGCGGGTCGGGTTGTTGGATCCGACCGCAGTCGGTGCGACCCGGCGGGCCGACTTTCAGGTTCTTGTCGCTGTCGGTGCGGCGCAGCGAGTCGACTTTCGCGAAACGCTGGCTTGACGGCCGTCGCGTGTGCCGCCGTCTCGACCGACACGTCCGTCGCCGCGGTGACGTCGCCATTCTGTGACTCGGTAAGCGTTGCTGCGTCTGTCGGTGCCACTCGCCGTCGAGTCCACTGCGCCGTCGCCTCTTCTAGGCTGCGTCGGCGCTGGCTGCGGCGCCCACTCGGTCGGCGGACCGGACAGCCGCTTCTGCTGCACGCGCTGGCGGCGGCACACTGTCGGCTCATGTCGCTGGATGAAGCCGATCGTCGCGCGGCGTCTGTCGTCGCGTCTGACTTCCGCCGGCGGCTGCGCCGCGTCGCGTCGATTCTTGGCCATGACCGCTTGCTGGCGCAGCGGGCGTTTGTCCAGTTTCATTCTGGCCCTCGTTCGTCGCTCTTTGAACTTCTCGGTTACTCGCGGCTCTTTCAGTCCGTTCGCCGAGAACTTCCAGCGGTAGTCGCTGTGCTGGAAGGTCACGAGACAGTCGAACGCGGACAGGACGTTCGTGCCGATGACGAGTGGAAGAGCCATGCTGTTCGTCTCGTCAATGAACAGCTCGCAGGTGCGTGTCGTGCTGCCAAGCTGTACTTCCACTGTTGCCATTTCAATTTCACTGATCATTTCCAGCGCCTTCTTTTTGCCGACGCGCTGGAACACAGCGTCAAGATGGTCGGCGCGGATCACCGAGATCACCGACCCTGTGTCGAGCAAGCCGACGAGCGGCACGCCGCCAATCAACAGCGGGATGTGCGGCGTGGGACCTACGAGTCCGCCGTCGGCAGTCGTTTTGCCGTCCTTCGTCGGAGCCACGACGGCTTGCTCCTCGCGCTTGACGGGTGGAGCAGACTGCTTAAGGCTGATTCACAATTAACGGTCTTCCCATCGGTCTCGGTCTCGGTCTCGGTCTCGGTCTCGGTCTTCCCATGCCAAACAGCGAAGACCGATGCGAAGACCGAGACCGAGACCGAGACCGACGATGTTGGGAACTTTGAACATTTGCTCCGGTCTTATCGGTCTTCATTGAACTCGTGTTGAACGCGCGCGCTACCGTAGTCACGCTTTACTATAGCCGCTCACCCTCAAAGAATTTGTCGGTATCGCATAAGGGTAAAGCGCTTAAGGAAATTAGCCGAAATTGAAAACAAGGAAGAGTTTACGATGCGTCGTATTCAACAGGTGGAGGCGGCGCCGTCTCCTTGGATAATTACGACTGCTCTTATACCAAAACGGCGGCGGCATGGATGCACGTCTCTAAAGACACGGCGGCGGGAAAATCTGCACCGCCATTGCATACGTCAAGGTGGACGGGCCCGACGGCATTGTCCTACATTTTCTGTAAGCGTCGGCAAAAGCGGCAGCGTCAGCCGTCAGCAAAAGCGTCGGCAGCAGCGGCAACGGTGTCGACGGCGGCGCTGACGACAGCTCCTGTAGCGGCGTCCGCGTCCCTGGCGGCGGCCAGAAGCGCTGGCGGCGGTCTGCGTCTGCCGCACAATGTCTGTCCGTTTGTCTGGTGGTAGTGCGTTCCCGTCGTCTACTGCGTGTGCCTTTTTGTTTCCTACGGAAGTCGCATAAAAAATGAAACAGGTCGAAAACGGGGGCCACAGTACGCACTTTAATACGCTGACAGGCGCGCATTTAACCGAAGATCATTGAAAGACCGGAGGCAACGCGTCGTCAATTTGGCATGGGTCAAAAAGTCCGAGACCGAGACCGAGACCGATGCGAAGACCGAGACCGAGACCGAGACCGAGACCGATGGGAAGACCGTTAATTGTGAATCAGCCTTTAGCCTGCTCGCCGAAGTCGCCGTCGACTTCGCAATGCACTGCTTCGATGCGGACGGCCTCTCTGCTGTCGAACCTGCCCGCCGAGCCGGCGTCGTCAGACCCGCAGGTAGACCTGTTGTCGGGTTGAATCATCGACACACCTGCCGTGCCGTCGTCGCTTTCCTGACGTTCAGGCGTCGGCGTGTCGTTATAGACTTCCTCGTCGAAGCCGTCGTTGTCGTCGTCTGGTCGCCATGACCACTGGTACAGCCGCTGCTGCTGCTGCACTGCCGAAGCTCGACCGTGGCTGGCACCCTGTCCGCGAGCGCCCCGCGCCCTGGGGTTCGTCGAGTACATGGGGCAGCGGCTGTCAGTCTGCCTGTGTCCGTCTTGATAGCACGCGAAACATTTGTCGATGGCAGGGTCGAATGGTGGAGGCGGCCGTGGCTGCCCTGCGCCGCGCGCGTCGAACCTGCCGTGCACTGCCAACTGAGGAAACTGAGCATTCTGAGGAACCTCGACCGTTCCATGGAACGCGTCGTACTGCTGCCCGCCGTCTCGACTCATGCCGCGGTTGCCACCGTCTTCTGGCCATCCGCGGCCGCGCCGCTCGCGCCTGTCACCGCGGTAGTCGTTCGTCACTGGTCTCTCCCATGCCGAGTTCTTCCAAGAATTCTCGTGAATTCTCTGGTGGTGTTCGTACATGTGTGCGGCAGTCACGTACGCGTCTAGCGTGACGTCGCTGGCGTGCTTCAGCACGTGACTACGCATTCGAGGCGGCAACGCCTGCGCGAACTCGTTCCCCATCATGACTTGCATGGGTCGCGTGTGCGATGCGCCGGGCGTCGTGTAAACGTGCGCCCTTCTGATCTTGTTCGCCAGGTCCGCGATTTTCATTGTCGACGCGTCATATTGGAGAAAGTGCAGTTCGTGCTGCTTGTCGTCGACGCTGACGTTGTCGATGAGCGACATCGCGTGCTGGAAAATCAGCGCCTCCAGCGTGCACGTCACGAACTGGTGCTGGATCTCCCGGAAGTGGATCCTCGTCTCGACGTCGAGGAAGCGGAAGAACTGGTGGATCCACTGCTTCGGGGGCGTGTTCTGGTCTAGCAGCCAGTACTTGAACGTGTCGACGAACGCCGCGAATCCCTCGGGAGTCATGCTCGACGCCTTCGACATGGAGTAGACGTCGGGCTTGGGTGGCTTGCTGGCACACGTGTACCCTTCATCGGGGAAGAAGCCCATGCTCTCCCTGTAGGTGCTCAGGTACTGTGTCGTCTCGGTCACGAACAGCGCCTCATAGATCTCGTAGTTGCGCTCAGCCTTCGACACCTCCCTGTGGAGCGAGCTCTGGCGCCACACCAAGTTCAAGTAGTTCGTCTGGCCGCTGTTCTTCTTTGGTACGCCGAGCGGCGTGCGCTGTCGAAGCGAACAAATCACTTGCGCGTACGTGTGACCGTGTCTGTTCACGTAGCTGCCGTCAGGCATGACGATCGAGTAGTCGGCCGCCTGCGCTGCTGCCGCCGTGACGACGGACGCCTCGATCTCGCGGTAGTGTGCCGAATGCTTTTCTGGGTCGGCCGGCAGTGTCTGCAGTTCCATCGTTGGGGCCGCGGCTACGACCGGAGCTGAGCTCTGCGTGAACCACGCACTTGTCGGCGGCGTCCAGTTCGAGTCGACACCGTCTGTGCTACCGCTACTCTGCCCCGTGCGTTGCTGCTGTATCATGGTCAGCATCGACTGCTGCGTCGCCAGCATACGCTGCACCTGCTGCTCAAGCTCGGTTGACGGCCCTGCGCTGGCGTTTGACGGCGACGCAGTCTGATTCGGTTGCAGCGAGCCGCGCTCAGCTGTCGACTGCGTCGTTTCCGGTGTTGTCCAGTGCACGCGTTTCTGTCGGCCTGCCAGCGTGACTGGCGTTACTGCCGGTGGCGGCGGTGACGGCTGTCGGCCGTCGTCCTGCTCGGTCGGCCACTGCCGCTGCGGCATGAATCGCCCAGTCTTCACGCGCCGCTCCCAGTCGGCGAGGGAACGGTCTTTCTGTTCTAACTGCTGCTCGGCCTCGCGCAGGCGCTCTTCTAACTCAGCACAACGGCTCTCGGCGTTCTCGCGTTCAGTTTCCGCCGACTGAACTGTGCGCGCTTGGCTCACCAAGCTCGTGCTCGCCGCGGCGAACATGGTGCGCAGCTTCTCCGCTTCTAACTGCGCTGCGTGTCGCTCCGCCTTCCTGTACATGGCGGCCTCGTTCGCGTTGAAGTCGGCCGGCAAGCGCAAGCCGGGAATGTCGACTTCTGCGTCGTCGTCGCTCTCGTCTCCGCTGTCGTCGTCGGCGTCGTCGCGCCCGGCCTGCTCGTACTGCTGGAGCGCCTCACGCTCGGACTGTGACAGCTTACTGAAATCGACTAGCGTGCGCTTCGGTTTTCGCGGGTACTTCGGCTGCGTGTTTTGCTCGTCGGCCCTCGCCTTCGCTGCGTACAGCTGGCACTCGAAGTGGGCTGGGTTCGCGTCGATGCTGTGTCGCAGCGTTTTCACTCGGAGCGCTCTGTTGTAGTCGTGCACTACGTCACGCAGCGTGCTCAGCGACGGCAGTGGAAACTTTCCACCCTTGTGCGCGACGCGCTCGTCGTAGACGACCTTGGCTACTGTTTCGGCAAACAGCTGGATGTCGGACGGCAGAACAATCGACAGCGTCGACTCTGGCTGGCGCGCCAGCAGGCCCTCAAGCACGAATTTGTCCGGAACGACCCTGCCCAGGCGGAGCGCGGTCTCGCCTTCGACGTTCGGACAGCTGCTGACGACGTCATCAGGAAGGACCTCGTACTGCTTCACGAGGCAGTACGCCTGCCGAAAGTAGTCACTGAGGGTGAACTGGATGCCGTCGACACGGACCGTCGTGTTGCCGACTTCCTCGGAGTCGATGCCGAAGGTCGGCCCGTTCTGCTTTTCGCTCGCAGTCGAAGCCATCGCTGTGGCTATGGGCAGCGCCGGAAGCGAGCGCGCTTCTCTGCCCGTCGAACGTGCCGCGTCGACACGGCAGGCGTTGTCAGCCTGCGGAGATTCGGGCAGCACCCGATGCGCGACAACGTCGCGACTTTTACAATATATACTAGCCGACGGTTCTCGTCTTCGAAGTCGCTGACGCTCTTGAAACGAAGGGGACCCGTGCCCCTCCGCTCTCCTTCCTCTGCTTCCGCCTCCTCTCAGCACCTCTGTCTCATCTGCCTCTGTCTACTGGAAGGTCGCAGCGGACGAGAACGTCGGCGGCCGGCGCTCACCGCAGTGAGCCGCCGTTCGTGCGGATGGACGGCCGTTCGGGTGCTGACAGACGGGTTCAACTTTCGACTTTCTTCGAAACGAAACGCAACCGAACGCCGCACTGGAAACGAGACTGCGGAAGTGCCGAACGACGAAAAGCGTCGACTGACGCGGTCGCGCGACGATACCGTATCGCTCGAATAAGTTCAAATTGGCGCGTTTGCAAAGAAATACAAGGCAGCGAACGCAACACCAATCACCTCATATATAACCATCAAAAATCGCCGCTCTGAAAATTTTGGGAGGGGCAAGCGCCCCCTACCCCCCTGGCTACGCCACTGATTCACACTCAGCCGAAGGATCACAGGGAGTGGGTGGGCCACATCGCACCTTTAGAGCTGGATCGTCAGAGGCAAGGCACTGCAGTGAAGTGCCATTCCCAGCCTTGACCGACTGACTCGCCGATTTTGGGCTCCACAGCTGAGACAGCTGTCACCAGCCTCTCAGGCAGTCCTGAAAACGACACCAACGCAACTTTTGGCTCATAGTGTAGACACGCGCCGCGCCACCCTGTTCCTGCAGTGGCATGAGGATGGTGTCACGCGTGACTCAGCGTCTTCGTCAGTCCTGTCGACTACTGCTGCTGCGCGCAACGCCAACTCCAGCATGCTGTGGTGACGTTCGTCATGTCTGTGGGACTGCCGCCGCACTGAGCGCCGACGGCGGTCGAGTCGATGGCGGCTCGTCACGTCACTGATTTGCGCAGCATGACGCAGCGGTTAACTGACTTTGTATCCGATTGTTCTCGTTCGAATACTCCACCGTACCGACGTGGGATCAGTGGGTGACGCGGCGGGAGAAGTTTTGTAAAACGCACCAGAATGTTTTGGGCGCGTGGGCGCATCTAGGCGCATGTTTTGTCTATTGCCCGATGGTTGAGTATTCACGTGCAGACTGTACGGTGCAGTGCACTCCTAATCCTAATACAGCGCCGAGTCAGCACTGCAGCGCAGCCGTCGAGTCATCGTGCTGCGAGTCCGGTTTTAGATAAGGCGCCATCTTTCCTTCTTAGCGGCAGCGCAGTGCAGAGAATGTACAACTAGCAGGCCAGTAACTACACTGAGCGAAAGCGCTGCGGCTCGACAGCGCAGGGCGTATACAACTACCTAACTCTCCAAGGGCGTAAAGTGAATGCTACAATTGTGCACCCAGGGCAGCATCTGTATTTTCAACCAATAACGCGCACGCGCACGCGCGCACGCACGCACGCGCGCGCCCACACACACACACACACACACACACACACACACACACACACACACACACACACACACACACACACACACTTTATTAAAAAGAACAGCATTCGAAGACGCAGCAGCTATTTGCTATCAAACGTCAGTGGTAAAACACCCTGCAAAGCTTGTAGAAAAATGTAAAAACACCCCACGTATCGTTCGAATCGTCGTTCCGTCAGAGGCACCATTAGCCACAAGTTGGAAACCCTCTCAATTTGTAATACAAATGCGTAATTGTAAACTACACCGCGAGCGCGTGGCATTTCAATCCGCACGTTATCGGCGTGTGTTCACTCTTTGAGAATGCCTGTAGTACACTAGGCTAGGTATAACAAAATCTCTTTCAAAAAGCATTGGAAAAGACACACACACACGCACACACGGAAACGCTAAACCAAATCTAGGGCTTGCATCCACACTCTAAAGCACGAGAATTTCACTGAAGGGGACGTTGCCTTAAGATATAGGGAGAAGTGTGTGCGTGCACGCGTACGTGCGCGCGTGCGTGTTTGCGTTAGTGGTACATACAGATAGCCCTGGGTGCACAATTGAAGTTGTTGTTGTTGTTGGATTAGGGGCAACGCTAGGAGGCCGTTGATGTAAATAATAGTGTTGCAGCAACACTATGATATGTAATAGTGTTGCCGCAACAATATTACACACACCTATTGGCCATATAGGTATGTATAGGTAATAGTGTTGCCCGCTATATAATAGTGTTGCACAGCAGAACAATCTTCCAGAGCGGGTTTGCCCGCTAGTGTGTTCCAGCGGGGGCTTCACTTCAGCCGAAAAACACGATGCTCTTGGTTCTCGTCTTGCCAGACTTGTCAATATAATTCCCAGACCACCAGTGTTTACAAAGGTACTGTCAAAAAATGTACTTGTCAACCCGCTCTGGAAGGCAGTGTTCGCCTTTGTGAGACTCGGAATGGTGAATGGACCGTCGAAGTTCAATGGCCCATACAGCATAACCATCCCCATGACGCCTTCCCGATAATTAGCCAAAGGCATTCGGAAGAGCGCCATCTGTAATCTAGGGCAGCGACGGCACGAGGAAATCCATCGAAAGGGAAGTCCTCGATCTAGTGGCAGCTCCATCAAGAATCGAAGCCAGAACCGTGCGCGCAAGAGGCCGATTCTCCAACCACTAGACGATACGCTGCCCAGAATTCGAACCAATCGAACTATCGAACCCGTCAAGACGTCGTGAGCGATGGCCCGCAGCGAGAGACAACCGCTTCTGGACGAGAAGCGAGGCGGGGGAGGACGACGCGCCTACGGCGGCGCGCCAGGCAAGGACAAGAAGCCGCCGAAGCCGCCAGGAGTCGCCTTCTACAAGCTGGTAATCCAATGCAATTGAAGCGCATACGGTAGAGATTTAATGGACAAATATGTGTACTTACCTAACATTAGCGTTTTTTATTTGATTGATTTTAGTGTAGTAATTGAGCGTTTCGCCCCTATGCTTAACGCTCAGACTGGCGGGGCTCTTCAGAAGCAACCAGCCTTTAATTATTCTATTTATGTGCCAACTTGGCCAACTTGCCCTTTCACGTACCTAGGTTGATACCTGTAACCGGGTCAGAGTGGAGGGAGGGGGGGGGGGGTTGGGTGAGAAGATGGGGGCAAGTGGCTGGAGCAAAAATGGGGGGGGAGTAGCTGGCCATTTGTTGGCTCATACAGGTACTTGGTCAAAAAATGGGTATAAATAGGATTTAAACAGTGTTATTTAATCCCTTGAAAAAATTCTGAGGGTGGTGGATGGGGTGTTAGGGGGGAAGGGGTACCCCCAGTTACCGGTATGAGCGGCGCTTCAGTTCCGCTACGCGTCTGGCAGCGACTGTTGGCTGATTCCACTCGGCATCTTGGCGTCGGTCGTCAACGGCGCCGGCCTGCCCATCATGTCGATTCTGATGGGCAGCCTGGTCAACGCCTTCCTCGAGGCGCAGCGGTTCGTCGACGCCGAGAGGCTGGGCGCCAACGCCAGCAGCGGTCTCGTTCCCGTCGACTGGAGCATGGACGCGTTCGCGTACCAGACAGCCCACGTCGCCCTCTACCAGCTGATCGGCGGCCTGGTCATCTTTAGCGCTGGATTCGTGCAGGTTTAACTCGTCGCCGTCGCGTGACGTCACCAGAGCGACACTGATTCGCCATTCAGACTCTGGCCTGGTTGGGCACCTGCGAGAACCAGGTGATGCGTCTGCGCAAGGCCTTCTTCCGAGGAATACTGCGCCAGAACATCGCCTGGTTCGACGAGCGTCAGACGGGCGCCTCGACCAGCCAGTTCTTCGAGTAAGTCGCTGTCTGCAGCTTTATCGAACCCTACTGATCCCGTGTTGGACCACTGACAACGCTGATTTCAGCAACATGGAGCGCGTCAAGGAAGGCGTGGGAGACAAACTGGGCCTGACGATCATGTACGTGACCCAGATTCTCACTGGATACGTCATCGCGTTTGTGTTCAACTGGAAGATGGCCGCGATTATGGTGATCATCAACGGACCGTTGCTGGGACTTGTTGGCTACTTCGTTAGTAAGGTGAGTCAGTGCGTGAGTGCCACCACATAACCCCAGACGAAGAATACAGGTACCACCAGTGATGGCTTATTGGATCGTCATATGAGTGTGAGTTGATTAGACCATCTTTAACGTCCTAGGCTGAGCAAGAATTCTGCCGGAGGGTACCGCGTGAAAGCACCAGCTGTGTCTATTTCGTTGATAGTGTGCTTTTCGCTGTGTTTTTTCTTTCTCTGACAGACAATAGGCAAACCGGTCGCAGTACCTAGTTCCGCACACCGCGCAGGTGATGCGTCGCGCTGCGCTGGCAAGCGTGACGAACTACGCGAAGGCGGGGGCCGTGGCCGAGGAAGCGCTCTCGGCCATCCGCACCGTCATGGCCTTCAACGGCCAGCGCCACGAGTCCGACCGCTATCGGGCCGAGCTTGCCAAGGGCAAAAAGAGCGGCATTCGGATGGCCATCTACTCGGGCATCGGCCTGCTCGTCAGCTCCGTGGTCATGACTGGCTCCTTCGGCATCTCCTTCTTCATTGGCTCCCTGCTCATCAATGCGGGCGAAGCGGACGCTCAAACTGTCATGACGGTAAAAGCATAGCAGGGCTGCCAATCATGCCTGTAACTGTGAGGCGCTTTGGAGTGTGGGGGAGGGGTGGAGCGGGCAAAATGGTCAGCTACGCCCGCAACTTTTTGCCCCCCCCCAGATTTTTGGCCATTTAGCCCCCCCCCCCAATCTGCCAGACACGGTACCACGTTACACATGCTGCCAATGTGGTGAAAAGTTGCAAAGATGTTTTCGCAATTTGCTGTCGTTTGCTTGTGTTGTTCAGGTGTTCTATGCCGTCATGTATGGCTCCGCGTCAAGTGGCATGGCCGCCCCACAGTATTCGGTCCTGATGGCGGCCAAATCGGCCGCTGCCCACATATTTGAAGTGGTCGACCGAGTGAGTGGCTCACATCCTGTCAGCATGGTATTTGTGGACGCTAAGACTTCATCATTCATGCCCCTACAGGTTCCGGAAATCGATGCCTACTCAGAGAAGGGTCTCAAACCGAGCAGTTGTGCTGGCCGCGTGTCGTTCAAAGACGTCACCTTCAGCTATCCCAGTCGGCCCACTGTGCAGGCTCGTGGCTTCGTGCGGTCACTAAATCAGCAACTTGAATGAGCAACAAACAAAATAACCAGCTACATAAATGATCTCAGCGCGTTTGCAGGTGTTGAATGGCGTCAGTTTCGACGCCCAACCTGGCCAGACGGTCGCACTGGTCGGCCACAGCGGCTGCGGCAAGTCGACTATCGTAAAACTGCTGCTGCGTTTCTACGACCCGAACTCTGGCTCAGTAATTGGCGATATATTTTTTTAAGTTGATCCATGATATGGCGTACTTCCGTCTCAGGTGACGCTGGATGGCCGGTCCGTGTCAGAGCTGAACATCCGCTGGCTACGCGAGCGCATGGCCGTCGTGGCGCAGGAGCCGATACTCTTTGACGCCAGCATCGAGCACAACATTCGCTACGGCAACGAGAAGGCCGAGAGCAAGGACATCGTGCGCGCCTGTCGACAGTCGAACGCGCATGGCTTCATCTCGAAACTGCCTAAGGTCGTCAGAATCGTCAGCAACTTGGTGATGGTCAACTGAGTTCTCGCATCAGGGCTACCGCACGGACGTCGGAGAGAGAGGAACGCAACTGTCAGGTGGCCAGAAGCAGCGGATCGCCATCGCGCGCGCACTGGTCAGAGATCCATCAATCCTTCTGCTCGACGAGGCGACGTCTGCGTTGGACGCCGAGTCAGAAGGCGTCGTTCAAGAGGCACTTGAAAAGGTTTGACACTCGCAGTCAGCATACATACCCTGCACGGCACCGTGCACTGTCGAGTAAGTAAACTACATCCATGAGCTCTTGAGGCTGGTGAGGGACGCACGACCATCGTGATCGCACACCGCCTGTCGACGGTGAAGAATGCCGATTGCATCGTCGTCTTCGAGCACGGCGAAATCAAAGAGGTCGGCACGCATGCCGAGCTGGTTCACATCGAGGGCGGAGTGTCAGTGCGCCTAAATTTTATGTCGGTTGGGAAGCGAAGGCTGAATGGGTTGTCGGATTTCAGGTACAGTGGCTTAATCGAAGCACAGACATTGGACAACACCGTGTCAGGCTACGCCTCAGCTGATGAGACAGAAGAGAAGACTGCGCTGAGACGCCGTAAGTCAACCATCAAGTCGGTCAACTCGATCGACGACACCTCTGAGCTGACGAGCGACTCCGACGGCGTTGTGACTAAGAAAAGAGGAAAATTGATGCGTCAGGTGTCGAAAACGGTTCGTGGTCCAAAAGCGTTGTGGACACTGTCTGCAGCAGTCCATTGGTCGCCCTCTGCTTCAGCAGCGCAACAAGGACGACATGCGGGAGACGGGCGCGAAGCAAGCGACATTCTCGTCGATCGTCGCTTCCGCCCGGCCAGAGTGGGCACTATTTCTTGCTGCCAGTGCCGTCTTCTGCTTCGCCGGAGTCATGAATCCCCTGTATGGCCTGACGTACGGCAGCGCCATGGGGGTGCAGAGTTTGACGACAAAACGTTGCAGAATTGATTTTTTCGTCAGCATCGCCCTTTAGATGTTCAGCAAGCAGGGCCAGGAGCTGGTCGACGACGCGATCTTCTATGGACTTGTCTTTTTTGGTATAGGACTGTACGGTGGTTTCACCAACTTTCTTGGGGTTGGTTGTCGGGTACTGTCGTCAACCCTATCCGAATAATCAACATTGCTGTTGTGCAGACAGTCTTGTATGGTCTGGCGGGCGAGAAGTACACAATGCGGCTGCGAATGCTGGTTTTCGACAACGTCCTGAGTCAGGACGCCGCCTACTTCGACCAGGCTCAGAACTCCACTGGACGCATCTGCACCCGACTGGCGTCGGACGCTCGAAATGTCAAATCTGTCAGTTACTCGCTAGTGGCTGTGTAAAAGGTGGCGTTTTCGTCGTCAATACTTCGAATTTGTCATCAGGCAGTCGATGCCCGACTTGGACAGATCTTCAATGGTGCCATCACTGTGGTAATTGGCGTCACCTTGGCCTTCTACTTCAGCTGGAAATTGGCCATCGTCTCATGCATCGTCTTCCCACTCGCGACTTGTGCCTATATTTTTGGCCGTCGCTTTGAGGCTAAGAAAATGCAGCGGAACACCAGTCAACAGGAACTTGCTGGCAAGGTGGCAACTGGCAACAGTGGAGCCCACCCCACACGACGTTTATGAGACAGCTCAATTTTCAGGTAGTGACCGAGGCTGTGGAAAACGTTCAGACAGTGCAGGCTCTGACTCGGGAATTCACATTCTGCCAAGAATTATCCGAGAAACTGTTTGAGCCGTACACGAACGCCATGAAGCGGGCAGTAATCCAAGCCATCAATTATGGATTGGCGAGTTCAGTGTCCCTCTTCTCGTACTGCATCGTCTTTTACGCTGGCTCTTATCTCGTCAAAATCGGGGATACTGAACCGCTGGACGTCTTCAGGTATAGGGATTGTTACCGTTTCAGTAACTTTGTTTGCAAAGTAACAGTAAAAGTAACGTCCACTTCAGATGCATGTTTGCGATTCGATTTACGGCTGGTTCCCTTGCCGTGACAACCACGTACTTGCCAGAGTATCTGAAAGCTCGCACAGCCGCTGGACTCATCTTCTACATGATGGATGTGAAGCCGGGCATTGACAGTAGCTCGACCGC
Source organism: Paralinhomoeus sp. GSCO2_6 (assembly GCA_030248085.1). Taxonomy (NCBI): domain Eukaryota; kingdom Metazoa; phylum Nematoda; class Chromadorea; order Monhysterida; family Linhomoeidae; genus Paralinhomoeus; species Paralinhomoeus sp. GSCO2_6. The sequence goes on along the minus strand of JASAMY010002532.1, from coordinate 8,068 downwards.
AGGACTCAAACCGGTTGGGAGTTTTTGGACGCCAATTTCAACTGTGGTCTACATGTATAACTGAGGTGATGCGCGCCAGCAGGACTTCGTGGGGCAGATCACATTCAAGGACGTCTACTTCAACTATCCGTCGAGAGCGCAGGCCGCGGTGCTGCAGGGAATGGACTTCAAGCTCGAGCCAGGCAAAACGATGGCGCTGGTCGGCGCCAGCGGCTGCGGCAAGTCCACTGTTGTCGCCCTCCTTGAGCGGTTCTATGACGCCAACAGTGGAGAAGTGGTGCCTACTTAGAACTCAGCACAGCAACTATGAAAAAAGTTGCAAATGTGTCCAATTGTCCATGCAAATCAGGCTGTGGACTCGCGCGACGTCCGCTCCCTGAATGTGCGCCACCTGCGCGAGCAGATCTCGCTCGTAAGTCAGGAACCGACGCTCTTCAACTGCTCCATCAAGGAAAACATCGCCTACGGCCTCGCGGACGGCCAGTGGACGGACGAATTGGTCAAGACCTCTGCAAAAGCTGCCAACGTGCACGAATTCATAGTCTCCCTGCCAGAGGTGTGTGCTGTGTGTCATATGTGTGTGTTGACCAATGTCATGCACCACGGGGGTACACATTTGTCCTCGCGTCCTAGGGCTACGAAACGCAGGCGGGCGAGCGCGGCACGAAGCTGTCTGGCGGCCAGAAGCAACGGATCGCGATCGCGCGCGCACTCATCCGCCAGCCCAAGATACTACTACTGGATGAGGCGACCTCGGCGCTGGACGCCGAGAGCGAGAAGATCGTCCAGGCGGCGCTGGACGCGGCGAGGGCGGGACGCACCTGCATCATCGTCGCCCACCGCCTCTCCACCGTACAGACGGCCGACTACATCGCCGTCGTCAAGGCCGGACGCATCGTCGAAAAGGGTACGGGGACACTTGACTATGAGCAAAAAGGCGTAGAGACAAACAGCAGGTCTTTTTAGGAACGCACCAGGAACTCATCGCTCTGCGACGTCATTACTTTCAGTTGACTCGCCGACAGACCTGAAGAGTACTCTAGGCTCAAAGTATTCGAAATTTGACGACCTTGACCTCTTGGAATGCAGTGGACAATTTTAGAATTTGCTGTAACACGTTGAAAATGTTGCTCGTTGAACTTGAATCTGCATACAAACAAACAAGCTACACAAATAACCAATCGCAAAAAGTCAACTCTCTAATTCCACCTGAACCTGCAGGTAACTTGCAGGGACGGCAGAGGCGTAGGCATGTGGAATAACCCGAATGTCAGTCAGTCTCCAGTCACTCTCTTAGTAAAAGTCATCAAAGTAATTTGCAGACAGTAACTCCAACTGCATACCGTTGCAGTCGTTTCTTTTGAAGCAGCTCTGAAAACTTCTTCTCCTCCTCTCCGTACTACACTGTGCTGTGATGGCAGCACGAGACGCCGGTTCTGAGTGAAAGTGCGCACGTCCTCAAATGTCATCTACAAATAAATAAATACATCAGGGTAAATAAATACATAAGCGTATAACTGTAATATGCGACGACTTGTCAATGCGGCTTTTCCAATTTTTAAGTAAATACACGGACAACTCGTCGTCATTCCAGTCCACGTGGGACACATTTATAGCAAGTGAGTGCTCAGTGGACTCACATGTATACCGGCACATGGCTTATAGCTGCTAGTACGGAGTGCAGGACAGGCATGCCGACCGGTTCCAGATAAGGCGCCCTCCTGCACCGGCAGGGGTCGCAGCGCAAGAAGCGCCACTAGCAGTAAATACGCTGCGTGAAAGCGGTGTGTGCCGCGATAGTGCCGCGCTTCTCCAAGGACGGCAATAGCCTGTGAAAATACACGTGCCACTGCAGTTTTCGAAGAGTGTCGTTGGGCCCGGATTCATTGTTGTCGTCATATCGCTCAGGAAACTCCACCGCCTAAGCGATGCCCAGCAGCGAGAAGCAACCGCTTCTGGGCGAGAAGAATGGCGGACCCGCCTACGGCGCCGCGGCGGGCAAAGACAAGAAGCCGCCAAAGCCACCAAAAGTCGCCTTCTACAAGCTGGTAAACTGGGGGAGGGGGGACTGGTAAACTGGCGCAGCATAGCGGTGCTTTAGTTCCGCTACGCGTCTGGAAGCGACTGGTGGCTCATTCCACTGGGCCTCGTGGCGTCGTTCCTCAACGGCGCAGGACTGCCGATAATGTCAATTTTTCTCGGCTCGATGATCAACTCCTTCCTCAAGGCGCAGCAGTTCCTCGACGCCGAGAAGCTGGGCGTCAACGCCAGCAGCAGCAGCGGCGGCAGTCTGGTTCCCGCCAACTGGAGTATGGACGCGTTCGTGAGCGAGACGCGCACCTTCGCCCTCTACCAGCTCATTGGCGGCAGCATCATCTTCCTCGCCGGTTTCGTCCAGGTTGGTTGGCCAGTCGCGTTCGGTCGTGTGACGTCACGTCACCACAGCGATTCAGACTCTGGCCTGGTTGGGCACCTGCGAGAACCAGGTGATGCGTCTGCGGAAGGCCTTCTTCCGAGGAATACTGCGCCAGAACATCGCCTGGTTCGACGAGCGTCAAACGGGCGCCTCGACCAGCCAGTTCTTCGAGTCGGTCAAGCGCTCGACCCACCACGCCTACTTGACACCGCACCGTGTGCATTCAACGCCGCTTTCAGCAACATGGAGCGCGTCAAGGAAGGCGTGGGGGACAAGCTCGGCCTCACAGTCATGTACATCACCCAGATACTCTCTGGATACGTCGTCGCATTCGTGTTCAACTGGCAGCTGGCCCTAATCATGGTGATAATCAATGGCCCATTGATGGGATTTGTCGGCTACTTCTTCACCGGGGTGAGTGAGTGAACCGTTGGATGGTCAGACGATCAACACAGGTACGTAGTAGCCATCACAAGCACCATATGAGTTGTTCGGACAATACATAAAGTCCGCAGTCGCATGCTGGTGCATAAATTCTGCTGCGGGCTGCTGCAGATATCTCTCTCATCCAGTTCTGTGAATCTATACCTTAACAACCAGAACAACTGTGTCTCTTCCGCAGTTTTTGAAGCGATTTTTTAATCGGGCTGCGAAATGCATGCAGAAATCGACGATACTAATAAACATGATACAACGAGTTCTCCACACGCCGCAGGTGATGCGTCGCGCGGCGCTGGCAAGCGTGACGAACTACGCGAAGGCGGGGGCGGTGGCCGAGGAGGCGCTGTCTGCCATCCGGACGGTGATGGCCTTCAACGGACAGCGTCGCGAGTCCGACCGATACCGGGCCGAGCTGGCCCGGGGCAGAAAGAGCGGCATTCGGATGGCCATCTTCTCGGGCATCGGCCTCTTCGTCAGCATCATGATCATCACCGGCTCGTACGGCCTCTCCTTCTTCATTGGCTCACTGCTCATCAATGCGGGTGAAGCCGACGCGCGAACTATCATGACGGTAAGGAACTGGGGAATTGTAATGTCTTGCGAGGGCTTCTTACATGGGGATGCTTATGTATTTACATGCGCACCTATAGATCTTTCGGGACAGGGGGCCCTTAATAGGGGGGGGGGGGTTAAGGACAGGCGCATACAGGCGACTGACATTGACTTAGACTTTTGCACTCAGGTGTTCTTTGCCGTCCTGTATGGTTCCATGTCAATCGGCATGGCTGTTCCGCAGTATTCGGTACTGATGGCTGCCAAAGCGGCTGCTGCCCATATATTCGAAGTTATCGACCGAGTGAGTATCTTTGATGTCGAAAGCGTATGATGCGAAGTGAAGCTGCTCTAATACTCCGTAGCTCTGCAGGTCCCAGAAATCGATGCCTACTCGGAGGAAGGCCTCAAACCGAGCAGCTGTGAAGGCCACGTGTCGTTCAAAGACGTCGCCTTCAGTTATCCCAGTCGACCAACGGTGAAGGTTCGTGCCTCACAGTGTGGCCATTGAGCAAGAGTGCAAGTAATTTAAGGATTAAGAACTAACAACTATCGTGTGCGGCATTTGAAATACTTTCTCGGTTTGAAGGTGCTGAATGGCGTCAGTTTCGACGCGGAGCCTGGCCAGAGGGGGGCCCTGGGGGGCCACCGCGGCTGCGGCAAGTCGACCGTTGTCAAACTGCTGCTGCGCTTCTATGACGCGAACTCTGGCTCGGTGCACGGCAATATTCTCTTTTTGCTTCTTATATTTGACAATGAATGATGTGTAATTGGGACACAGGTGACGCTCGACGGCCGGCCCGTATCGGAGCTGAACATCCGCTGGCTGCGCGAGCGCATGGCCGTCGTGGCACAGGAGCCGATACTCTTTGACGCCAGCATCGAGCACAACATTCGCTATGGCAACGAGAAGGTCGAGACCAAGGAGATCGTGCGCGCCTGCCGACAGTCGAACGCGCACGGATTACCATCTCCAAGTTGCCTAAGGTAAACATGGCCGCGAAACCTCGGAACCTGGGCTAAGCGTCAATTAGCTCCACGCACGGGGCTACCACACGTACGATGGGGAGAGGGGGACGCAGCTGTCGGGCGGACAGAAGCAGCGGATCGCCATCGCGCAAGCCCTGGTGAGGGACCCATCGATCCTGCTGCTCGACGAGGCGACGTGCGCATTGAAGCGCCCAGTCAGGAAGGCATCGTACAACAGGCACTTGAGAAGGTTCCGCGCCTACAGTCAGCTCGCCTGCACATGTTTAATGGAAGAACACTCACTGATTTCTCTCAGGCTGGTGAGGGACGCACGACGATCGTGATCGCGCACCGTCTGTCGACAGTGAGAAAACACGCCGACTGCATAGTTATCTTCGAGCATGGCGAAATCAAAGAAGTCGGCACGCATGCCGAGCTGGTCAGCATTAAAGGAGGGCGGAGTGCCAGTGCGCCTTGATGATGTCGGTTGGAGACTTGGAGGCTGATACGGTCGTCTGGTTTTAGATACAGCGGCCTAATCAAAGCGCAGACACTGGACAACACCGTGTCTGGCTACGCGTCAGCTGACGAGACTGAAGAGAAGCCTATGCTCAGGCACCGAAAGTCGACCATCAAGTCGGCCTACTGGATCGGTGCCAGCTCCGAGATGGGCAGCGACTCTGATGGCGGAATGGCCAAGAAGAAGAGGAAAATGGATGCGGCAGGTTTCGGAAACGGTGGGCGGGCGAGAAGCGTTGACACCGTAGTCAGCGGCGCCAACGCTGTCAGCTGTCTTTCGCTTCAGCAGCGCAACGAGGACAACATGCAAGAGACGGGCGCGAAGCAAGCGTCATTCTTGTCGATCGTCGCTTCTGCCCGGCCCGAGTGGGCGCTACTGCTCGCCGCTAGCATCGTTTTCTGTACTCGCAGGAATCATAAATCCTCTGTTTGGCTTGGCCTATGGCAATGTCATGGGGGTGAGGATTTGTGTACCTATGCTGCAGAAACAAATTTTTCGTCAACTCTGGCATCGACCTTTAGATGTTCAGCAAACCGGGTAAAGAGCTGGTTGACGACGCGATGTTTACGGATTTGCCTTGGTATTGGTCTGTTTGGTGGTGTCACCAACTTTCTTGGGGTTAGTCGCATAGTTCTCCAAATTGCCGGAATATTCAAAGTTCCTGTTCAGACAATCTTGTATGGGATGGCAGGTGAGAAGTATACAATGCGGCTGCGAATGCTCGTTTTCGACAACGTCCTGAGTCAGGACGCCGCCTCTTTCGACCAGGCTCAGGAACTTCCACTGGACGCATCTGCACCCGACTGGCATCGGACGCTCGGAGACATACGAATATCTTTCAGTTACTTTCTTTGTCCTCTTGCTCCTTTGTCTCCTTGCTCCTTTGTCACCATCACTTTCAATGTCCTCTTTGTCAGGCGGTCGACTTGCCGCAGCCGCCGCTGTGGCCGACCAAGGCCACTGTCTTACCAGGCTCCGCGTCAAAGCTGACGCCATTCAACACCTTCAAATTCACTGAGGTCATTTATGTAGCTGGATATTTTGTTTGTTGCTCATTCAGGTTGAGTTCTTCAGGGTTCTAGTCATATCAACCATTGGTAGTTGCTCGAGAGGACGTTGGCTGCGAGCCGCGAACCTTCACCGTTGGTCGACTGGGATAACTGAAGGCCACGTCTTTGAACGACACGTAGCCTTCACAGCTGCTCGGTTTGAGGCCTTTCTTCGGGTCGGCATCAATTTCCGGGACCTGCAGACCCACGGATTGTTACCGCACGCTGACAAAAGACAGGAATGGCGCTCGCTCGGTCGATCAGCTTGAATATATGGGCAGCGGCCGCTTTCGCAGCCGTCGGGCAATCTGCGGGTTTGCATGCCGATTGACATGGAACCATACAGGACGGCGAAGAACACCTGAATAAACAAAATAAACAGTAAATTGGCCACATGATGCGTCCTTTTTAGCGCATTTAGCGCAGCTTCATCAAGCTTCCCATAAGACCGAGTTCTGTGAACAAGCGCCTCCCCCATCCTGTAGCCGGCAAGGGAATAAGGTGGATTTCTCCCCCACTATTTTTTAACACCCACATAGCGGACTTGGTGATGGACTCATTGGGGTTGGCTAAACGTTCTTTGGCAAGGCTGATGCGATAAGCTTGGATCCAGCTTGCGACGCCCATATTGAACTGCTCTCTGGAAAAGATTGCTTTAGATAACATTCATTCGTCGCGAGTTCTTTAGATAAGCCCGGTATGTTCCAATCAATATGAGGCTGCGTTACAATGAGGTCGCACGCTTGCTCGGCGAGAGACTTAGGCTCTTTGTGCACCATGAGTAACGCAAGCAGGTATTGCGGTATCGTATTGCTCCATATACTTCGGGCTATACCTTGGAAGTCATTGTTCCAAATCGATTTGGCAACGTTAGAGTCTCTCCTGTAATTGGCATTTGCCAACCTGTTTCATAAAAATAGAAAGGCTTAAATGATGAGCCCCTATTTTGAGGGAGAAGATTTTCCTCAAGCTATGGTGTAATGGGAAATGAATTCGAATGTTTCTAAACTCGACCTTCTTCTCCTAGCTCAATAGGGTTTACAGGTTCAGGCTTTGGCAAAAGGGATGCTATGCATCGAGAAGCAAAAGATGCTGCAGGGTAATTAGGGTATTTTGGGCTGTAGGCATGGTTAATACCGACAAAGCTGATATCTAACAAACCCCGCGTCTGCAGGATCATTGAACTGAATGTCCGTTGTTGTTTTACAGTTAACGATGTAGGCATTCACACCATCACTGAGAGCAACAACATCAAACGTTCCATCTACACCGCCTACTCAAGTTTCAAGCTCTTCACAATATTACTCAAGTGTTTCAGCCTTCGTCGTTTTGTAGTGAGCATCTCCCTGATCAATTAATATAAATGATAATAGATATCATTTGTGAAGATTCTTGAACTAAGTTGAGTTAACAAGAGAAGCTTCTGGATATACCTAGAGCTTCTTTAACGACAGGGCTTGGTTAGGTTTTTGAATGAGGTTCGCCTTCTCATTTGGTTTTAAGACTTGGATTAAGAAGTAGCGACGAGGCTAAAAGCGATCATTAACATTAAATGCACTGAATACCCGAAAGCGCCGATCGGTGCCCCGCAAATGATAGCCATCGCGATTGCAATGAACATATCCATCGATTGAAAAAGAGAGAAGTTCACACCTGACTGATGTTCGGAGGCAAACCCCATCATTTGAGTATAAAGCGCAACAAATTTAGCCGACGTAATGATGCCATTAACGACGAAGATACCCGCGATTAACCATCCCCTGCTCAGCAATATTTAAGTCGTATGCTAAATAGAAGCTAAAAAACACAACTTCAAAGACCATCATTAGTAGTAAAATATTGATTGATCTACTTTTTTGAAAACCCAGCCACCTAGCCTTACGCCAATTAAACCGGTAATCGCTCCCCCTGCCGGCAGACCAAAAGACCCAAGTTTTCTAGCTGTGTACTGCTGTGACTAAGAAAGGCATCATCATTGATAATGCCCCTCTCGTTCCGAGTTGCGATACGGTCACAAGGAGCAGTCCAATTCCTTCTTCAGGGGTTAAAAAATGCAGCTTTAAGGGAGGGAGTTCGAGCTGTTGGCACGCTTTTTCTGATTGGCGCCGTGATTGCAGAATA
>JASAMY010003037.1:0-40958 GCA_030248085.1 Paralinhomoeus sp. GSCO2_6 | reverse complement strand
CGACGTGTATTGGGACCGAGTGTCACGTGGAGACTTACTATGATCATTACTACAACATTTTGTATTGCAGTACCACTTATGTACATCTGATATATTCACAATATTTTGTTCAACAAGCATCTTTGCACGTCGCTACAATACCGACTGCACTCAAGCTTGCTGACTCAGAAGGTTTTTTGTACCGTACATCCGACAACTTTTGAGCGATGGAAGAGTACGTAAACACCAATGTACATATCGGTGTTCTAGCACTAGGATTATTTAATGTCCGAGATCCGAATACGGTTTCAATCTCCCTATCGCTTTTATTCCAGCTAGCCTGAATTGTATTGCAGCTAGCTAGCGAACTTCGCTTGTCTGAACGATCTTATGCGCCGCTGGCGAAACCTTGAACTATGCAAGTCATGTCTTGTCGACTGCAGCAAAATTCCGTCGTTTCTCAGACTCGAACTTCGTGAGCGCGTATGGCAAGAATCTGAATGTGGGTGGGCATGTGCCCGCAACGCCTCCCTCCAAGTTTGTCACTGGTGGCTCTGTTGTATCACTGGCGCGTTGGTGGGCGCTCGAGCGGAGGAGCCCACCGGCTCGTTGTGCTGCACCGTTTCCGCGGAGGCGGCGGCGGAGGCGGCGGCGGCGGAGGCGGCGGCGGCGGCGTAGAGGCCGGCCCGACGCTCGGCCAGATGTCCTGCCTTGAGTTTCTCCACGACGAAGGCGACCACGAGCGCCCAGGCCTTGCGCTGGCTCTCCGTCCGCGTCCGCTTGTCGCCCCACTCGAGCGTGCAGTCGATGAACGACTCGGCCATCTGATTCCAGAACTTCGCCGACAGCGCCGCTCCCAGCCGGCCGTGAGCTCGGCCCACCTGTGGCCAAGTGAACGTCGAGGGAGCGCGCTCGTCGACGTGGGAGCGTAGGGGAGGGAGGGAGGGAGGGAGGGAGGGGGGAGGGAGGGAGGAGAGGGAGGGAGGGAGGGAGGGAGGGGAGGGAGGGAGGGAGGGAGGGAGGGAGGGAGGGAGGGAGGGAGGGAGGGAGGGAGGGAGGGAGGGGGCGAAAGAGGAGGCTTTCGCGAACCTGCTCGAGGCGGACGGCGACGTCGGCGAGGTTCTCGAGGTTGGCGAGCAGGAGGTCGAGGAGCTCGGCCGTCGCCTTGTTGTGGCACTTGACGAACGTGTCTCGACTGCCGTAGAGCTTGGGCACGGCCACGCAGCGGAAGAGGTCGCGAGCGGCGACGTCCTTGAGGAAGAGCTTGTGGAAGACGGCCGAGCCCAGCTGCGTCGGCCCCTTCGTCGTGTAGACGGCGCGCCAGACTTGTCGCAGCATATGCGCCTGGGCCCCCGTCAGCGGAGCGATCGACGACGACGAGCTGCGGCGCGAGAAGGAGCCCGCCATCGACTGCCGACGCGCGGCCAGAGACTGCCGACGCAAGTCCTGGGCTGTCAGCGAAGGTGTTGGCGTCAGCGACACCGCCGACGGGGTGTGCGCCAACTGCGCGCCTGGGCCTTCCGCGGCCGGCGTCGGCAGCAGCGCGGCGGCCGCATCAGCCGCAGCGGTACTGCCCACTTCTTCACTCCCGTTCATCTGCAACGTAGTCACCACACTCGCGTGTGAAGCAACGCTCACCTACAAAACCAAAAATACGATCGAGCTCTTTCTCAGATCAAACTCTCAAACAAAATCAAATCAAACGGTAGGACCGCTAACGGACGGACGTAAACGGACGAACGGGCGGACAGAACACTTCACTTCTAAATCGTTTCCATACGTCTAGGTTTTTTCGAACCCGTGCCAAGCGGAGCCTGATGTCATTCACTCGCCTCGTGCGATGTCACCGCAGAGCTGTCGTCCATCGCACCGGTTTCTGCTGCAGCAGTACCACCATCCCTGTCGAAATCAAGAGCAGCATCATCGACGGCGTCTTCTCCGTCGGAGTCCGCCTCGACGACCAACTCGGGCGTGAGTTCGCGCGTCGACGCCGGCGTCATGTCGAAGTGGACTTGGCGGCCAGTGGTCGCGGCGGTGCTCCACTGGCCGGCTGCTGCGACGCTGCCGCTCGACCGCCGCTTCGCGACCACGAGACGATGGGCGGCCGTCACGTCGGCAACGCGCTCCTCCATGAAGCACTGGAAGGTCATGCTGTCCGACGTCGTGATCGTTAGGCGTCTGAGCGTCTCCGTGTCCGCTTCTTCTTGGCTCGCAGCCGCTGCCTCGTCGCCAGGCTCCAGTCGCTTCTCGGCGCTTGTCGATGGCCCACCGGCTTCTGGCTGAGAAGCGCAATCTCTCTGGGACAGTGCACGCTGGTTGAACGTTTGTCGACGACTGGCAGCTTTAGACGAGGAGGTAAAGTTTGCACTTCTCCACTTCTTCAAGACGCCGCCTGACGAAGTACTATTGTTGTTGCCCATTCGTTGAGAAGGTCGACGACCGTTGAACAGCAGACGGCCGCGCCCTTGGCCCTGCTTGGCGGTGGCCTTGCTATTCTTGGCCTTAATTGGCGAAGCCGAGGGTGCAAGGAGCCAGACGGCTAACGAGGACACACGCACACACACACACGCGGCCTGCCCGGCTGGCGGGCCGGTGTGCACGTGCTGTCAACGGCGACGGCCGTTTGGACGGCGCGGCGGGCAATGAGACGGAGGCGGCAGGGCCCGCTTTGCGACTATTATGTCATCTCGGGTCGACGACTTTGCGGCAGGCGTGTCGAAGCCGTCTCCTATTGCGGAACGGAGGCGCGGCGCGCGCCCGCGTTTTCATCAGCAGCCGTTGGCTTGTATTTCTCTTTCTGTCTCGCCCTGCCAGCTACTCTGAGCGGCTCTTTTGAGCAGGCGTCAGCAGCTAGCCAAAGTGAACTTCTCACTCTCAAAGTGGCGACTGCGACTGCTTTGGCTGTCGCTTGAGCTGAAACAACTACGTCGTAAGAGCGTTCATCGTCCTATTCGGAGCACGGCCTTGTTGACGCACAGATGCAACAGGGATAGCATACTATATGCTATCGCTGGTAAAATGCCAGCAGCCAAGGGGCAATGGAGATGTGCCGTGACAAATTCCGTCGAAATTGCGCTACATTGGCCGTATGCCGCCCTCTTCGGCCTGTAGTGTAGCTTTCTCTGCCCAGTGTAACGACGCTTGCTTGCGAGTGTTGGAAGCTACGCGAATCCGCTCGGAAGGCGTCGCGTGTCGTCAGACTGAGGGGTTGATGCCGCAGGCCATAATCCGGCCTCTCGGTCTCCCATCGCGGAAGGGCGGGGTTGGACGGGGCGACTGGATGGCTGAGAGGTTTCATGCGCAAATGGGGCAGCGGCGCGCATTCGGATGCTCTTTGCCACCGGATGGTACACGCCGCGCCCGGCTTCTGTTGCAGAGCTTTGGGTCATCAGCCGACGTTGCGGAGTCGTGCCGGCGAATCCCACAGCTACGGGAGAGAACGCAAGCTAACGGGAAGCCGCTTCTAGTCGGCTCGCGTGCGATCGGCCGGTTGCGTATAGCCGACGTGCTGTGGCGTCCAATCGCAGGAAACGCCGGAAATCGGCGGCAAATGGTTCGTTTCCTTTCGACGAATTCCGTGTGCGTTCAGTGGAAACAGAGCTCGCGGGCCCACTCGCTTGATCTCGACACAACCGTCACCAAAAAGAAGGCAAGAAAGAACGAAGGACACAGTCGCCACTTGAGCACCCCGGGAACGAATGCGCGATCACTGTGCTCCAAGACTGGCACACACCACCGACAGCGCGCTCTATACACGTAGTACACTCGAACGTACAGATAGTCCAGTGAGAGGAGGCGCGGACGCATGAGACAATTCTCCAGGAAGAGTCAGAGAGCAGGACGGGACGCGCGGGTTAGAAGAAGTACGCGTCGATCTGTGTTCTGCGACCACAGTCGGTGTTAGCGCGCGATCGTTCGTTGCACCGCGACTCTGGTGAGAAGAGAGGGGAGGAGGAGGAGGAGACGAGAGGGCGCCTATGAGAAGCCAGCGCCGGTCTTGGCGAAGAGGTCTTCGTCGTCGTCGACGTCTTCCTCGTCGCTCGTCATAAGCTGGCCGCCGAGCGCCTTCTCGGGCCGCCTGCTCGAGGGCGCCGACGACAGTCGGCTGTAGCGCCTGAAGAGCGGACGGAACGCGCGCTCGTCGACGCGCCCCAGAGCGCGCAAGGGAACGATGGGTCGCACCGGGCGCCGTGTCGACGGTAGAGGGCCAGGCAGCAGAGCAGCACCACGAGCACCATGCCCGCTCCGATCACCACGAACTGAAACAGCCCGTACTCCTCGTCGCCCGGCACCACCGACACCGGCATGGAGCAGTCTTCTGCAAGAAGCGGAATCAGCGTGCCAAGTGGCTTGCTGGAAGGAGAGCAGAGCCAACCGCAATGGAAGCCAGTGGCCCACTCTGTCGCGGAGCAGCAGCGACGGCAGTAGCCGACGGAGGAGTTCCTATATCCATGGGCGCAGCGGTCGCAATTGGCAGCGGCCGGTCCGTGACAGCGAGCGCACGCCTCGTGACAGTCGAGGCACAACTGAAGGAAGCCGAGCGGACGCGGCGGCTGCGCGACGAGGCCGGCGCAACGAACAGGCGAAGTCCACTCACGCCGCTCGAGTCGTCGAGGTAGCGCCTCGAGCCGTCGCAGGGGTTGGTGGGTCGGATGCACTTGCGCTGCCCGCCAGCGTCCCCGGCGACGACGAGTCCAGGGGGGCAGCTGTCGAGGCACTGGCCGTGGTGGAAGTGGCCGAAGTCGACGTCGACCAGCAGCTGCGGCGAGTGGCACGCGTCGCAGACTTCGCGAGCGCTGCACGTCCGACAGGCGCGAGCGCACTGCTTGCAGTCGCGCCCCTCCGCTCCGCCCGCGTAATAGCCCTCTTCGCAATCGGCCGTGCACCTGCAGCAGCACGCCAACACCCTTCTCCGCCCTCGGCCGCCGTCGGCACCGGCGCAGCGACGAGGGACGCACGCATACACACACACGCACGCACGCACGCACGCACGCACGCACGCACGCACGCACGCACGCACGCACTTGAAGCCGGCTCGGTTCCTCATGGTCATGCTGAAGTGGCGGCACTTGACGCAAGACGACGCCGACTTGGGCTCGTGGCAGCCGAGTGTCGGCTCGCACTCCGAGTGGCAATTCTCCATGAGCACCGCTGCAGCCGTGTCGCCAGCTGTGGGTGCTCGGCTCGCTCCGCCGTCCACGAGCGGCGGCAACGGCGCGGCCGTGCGCGCCCCCGCCGGCGTCGCGTGCACGGGGTCGGCGGGCTGCGCGGGTCTGTCGGTGCCGTAGATGAGCAGCGTCCAGTCGTGGAATGTGCCTAGACGCGGGCGTCGCGCGTCAACGGGGCGGCGGGCGGCGTCACCATGACGGGCGGGGCCGCCGTGGCCGCTCACCGCTGCCCGTCGCCTGCGTGTTCTCGACGACGAGTCGCCACTCGCCGCGGGGATCTTCGCCCCACTGCTGCACCGAGAGAAACGGCCACTTGTGAAAGCCGTTCGCGTTCGCATCTCCTTTCCGAGGCGGCAGCATCACCGAACTGAGTTTAGGTGGGAGGTCGGAGTTTAGTTTAGGAGGTATAAGAAAGAGGGTCGCGCCGCAGCGGCCGCTTCCTCCAGGAGAGCCGCACCTGGTGCCGGCGGGCGAGATGAGCGTCATTCGTATCTGTCCGCGTCGGCTGAAGCGAACCGTGACGACAGCCTGCACGTGCTCCAGGTAGAAGACGGGCCGGCCGCCCTGGCCATCCTCGCAGCTGTCGCCCACCGTCAGCGAGTACTCCTTGCGGAAGCGGCCGTCCAGAGGCTGCGGGCTGAAAACGAACGCCACCGCGAGCTCGCCTCGCCAGCCGTCGGCAGGCGCTAGCGCGACGCGCACCTCTTCTGCGCGCGGTAGTCGAACGAGCAGTGCCGCTGGGCAGGTAGTGGCTTCCACGTTTGCGCCAGCTGTACCAAGGCGGTGGCGTCCATGAGGCCGTAGCCGAACTTGTTGCTGACTGCAAGAAGCGCATATTGCGCGGTGTGAGACGCTGCGGCGGCGCACGGGCCACCTGGACGGCCGACGGCATTCTTGGACCATCCTTGATTGTGCAGCAGAGGCTTGGGATTGGCCGTGCGGAGGACGGCGTGCTGCATGTCTCGCCAGGTCATGTTGGGACTGCAACGCACGCTCTCTCCTCCGCCACGCGGGCGAGCAGGGGAGAGGACTGACTGACTTGGCCTCAAGCGCGAGCGCGACGACGCCGGCGGCGAGGGGCGCGCTGGCGGAGGTGCCGGTGTGGCGGCGCGTGCAGCCGCGGGGCACGTCGACGGTGACGATGGCGGGGTCGGAGGGCCCGGCGCTGCTGTAGGTGCTGGCGAGCGTGGAGGGACACTCCTCCAGGTACCAGGGCTGGCCGTTGTCGTGCGTGGCCGAGCTGATGCTCAGCGTGTAGATGCTCGTCGTGTAGCCGTCGGCCGAGCAGCTGTCGCCGTGCCGGCCCCCGTTCCCCGAGGCCCACACGAAGATGTTGCCCAGGCCGCCCCTGCCCGTCGTGATGCCGCGCAGGAAGGCCTCGCGCGCCAGCGGACCCGGCCCGTCGAACGTCTTGCCGTCGTCCTCGGGACCCCAACTGGCCGAGTAGATGTCGATGTACTGCTGGTTGAGCGACAGCGACGCCGCCTCCACGCTGTCGCTCACCGCGCCATCCAACATGCGCACACCTACGCGAGATCCTCTGCTGGCACCAGAGCACCGAGTAGTGCAAGGGGCACGCACGTACCGCCGATGCCGGCGTCGAAGGCGATGCCGACGCCGCACTCGCCATTGCCGGCGACGCTCGCCACCTCGCCGGCACAGCGCGTTCCATGCCTGCTGATGTGCTTGGCCGTGGGAGGGCGTGCGGGGCGAGACTCACTTGTTGTCGCCGTTGTCCTGCGGGGTGGGGTCGTTGTCGTGCGAGTTGATGTCGGAACTGGCGCGCGGGTCCTAAAGCGAGGCCTGATCTGCTCGGCACGCTCTGTAATGTGCACAACGGCGCCAGAAGGGCACGGACGTAGTTGCGCGCGAGGTCGGGATGGTCCGTCTGGATGCCGTCGTCTAGAATGGAGATGGAGACTCCTTTGCCCGAGAAGCCCATCTTCCACGCGCCTCTCACGTTCATGTCGAAGCCGCCCATCGCGCCGTTGTGCTGCAAGCCGTGCACCATCGCGTCGGCGCAGCGGGCGCAGCCCAGCTACAGTGGCGCCCACTCACCAGGTACCACTGATCTCTGTACAATGGATCCGGCCAGGGAAGGGTAGGAGGCGTCTTGGAAATCGTCTTCGACTTCCTCTTCCGTCGGTGGCTCCTCGAGCGGGCCGGCGAAGGCTCGTCCAAGAGGTCGCGCTTTCTGCGCCGTTTCGCGTACTGCACATGGAGAGCGGCGTCCGGGTGGGCGTCGCTCAGCCGCTTCCCCAGCGCCTCCACGCCACGACGTCGCCGCACGCGCCGTTCCGCTTTGAGCCGAGCACCGGCGTCGTCAGTCTCCTGCTCGAGTATGAAGTGGCAGTCGAGGAAGCGTCGTCTGACGACAAAGCCGTGCTCGGTCGCAAGAGCGCGGGCGCGCTGCTCGTCGCAGCGGCGGTGGACGCCGGTGGGCAGGGCGAGCACCACGTGGTCGGTCTCGGCGCAGTGCGGCCCCTCCGCCTCCTCCGCGTCGTCGCAGTCCATGAGCAGCGTCTCGTGCGTGTCGGGCCACGACGAGCTCGTCCAGTCGTGGACCTTGCCAATGGCCAAGCAGCAAGAGGCCTTCAGCATCAGCAGACCGACCACGCGTAGACCTCCCATCGCAGTCGCTGCTCACCACCCCGCTGCTGCAGCCCAACGTACTGGCGCTGCTGACGTTCAGTCCAATCAGAGACTCTGTCCGCCTTGGTTATCACGACAAGAACGGCGCCAGCCACACACAAATTATATGACGACGGTTAGAACTGCGCGAAGTTATTGCATGGCTGGTCCTCCTGATTCACTCCCAATAGGAAGTTCGTCCATAAAACCTCCAGCGAGGCAGACAAAATATGTACAGTACGTTGACGTCATCTGCGCGCAAATCTAGAACGAATAATCGGGAGCAAAAAGAAAGGCAGATAAATAAACGGAGGCAGAGTTTGCGACGTCACGTCGTCGTTCAACTATGGTAGTTTCCACAACATCACGTCCGCAAGGAAAAATCGTCAGATGTTGGCTATGACTATGAGTGGTCAGTCTGCTGAGAGACGCCTAGACTGCCGACTCGTCGCCGAAGAAAAGAAAAACATACTTTAACGGTTGCCGATTGAGATGATGTGATGTGCTGTTTTGGTATTGTCATTACGGTCGTAGACATCAATTGAGCACATTATAGAAATTTGCATATCGCGCTCTTAGAATGAGATTCGCCCACGCGAATACTTGGATGGTTGTATTTTTGACTTGCTCGTTGGCGGTCTTGCTCTGTGGCCGACAGATTCGTTTTGTTCAAAATTTACATTGAGACGCAAATCGACGTGAGCGACAACGCCATAGAAAAGAGGATTGTTAGTACCTACATGCCTAATCAGAAAGAAGTTAACAAAAGTCTAGATTGCCAATAAGGTATTTAGTTGTAATTGAGTTGTGAGTGTTAGTAAGTGGAGACTAAAGGAGGAATCAGGAGATGAAGGTGGAGACGGTGGAAGAGCTGCTCTACGCAGCTCTTGCGGCGTACGTGCTGTCGACGCTGCTGGCGGTGGCGGCGGTGGTGGCGGCTGCGGCGCTGGTGCTGCGGCCCGTCAGTCGAAGCCTCGACCAGATCTGCACCGCCGTACCGCTCGCCTACAAGCCGCTCGTCTACTCGCGCTTGCCCATCGAGGTGCTCTGCGGCCGGGGGGGGGGGAGGTGTGGTAGGAAAAGGGGGAGGGGGAGGCGGACGTTGGCGTCTTTTCTCCAGGTGACGGCGATGCTGTGGGACGCGCAGGGCCAGAAGATGGAGACGCTCGTGCAGGCCTACAGGAGAGACGCGACGGTGCGCGGCCAGCTGCTGCTGAACCAATTCGGCAAGAACAACGTGGTCGCCAAGCGCATGGTGGGCGTCGACTCCATCAGCGCCGCATCGGCCTTCATGAACGACGGGTACGCTGGCGAGAAGCAGCTGCTCGCCATCTACGGCGCTGCCGCCAAGAACTAATCCACTCAACCACTCACGAACGACGGATCCATACCTCTCAAGATGTTGTCGCAACTACGATCCTCCGCCTTCTGACGCGACCTAGACTGTTAGCCGCGTTGCTGCGTGCAAGGCGTTTCTTTTCTCGATGATATCAACATCCGTTTAGCGACCGCTTTGCTTTGCTTTGCTCAGAGTTAGGTCTTGCTTTGGCTTGGGCTTATGCTCAAGGTTAGGTTTTGGCTTAAGCGATTCTCGGGCTCGAGCAACAGGAAAGCTGAGAAACAGCAAAGTCATTACGGTGGGCCAACAGCGCGGCGCCGCTCTGTTTGTCAAACGGATTCAGTGTAAAGCAAGCAGGCACGCAAGCAGGGAAAGAAAGCAGGCAAAACAGTAAGAAACCGTATAACTTGCCACGTGGAAAAGACAAACACGACTCTGGAGCTCTATGAACGTACGAATGCATGCACGCAAGTCAGCGAGCAGCCACTGAATGAGTTGCAGCAGCCTAACAAATAAAGGGGAAGGTGAAGGTTAAAAGAAACCGCATCCATTGCTTGAAACAGAAGAAAGCGCCTAAAACGATCGCAGAATTAAGCATAAGCATACCCCTAAGCCAAGACCTACGCTTAAGCCTAATTACTGATGGTGTGTGTGGGCAGCTTCTGGTCACGCATAAGCCATCCTAGAAAGCTATCCTGGAAAGCTAGCTCCAGGCTGGAGCCTCCAGCAACAGGCGTCGGGTTGGTTCCATGGATCGGCAGTGCAAGGGACGCCGATAGACAGCTCTCAAAGGCAAGAACAAGGAGAAAAACAAGTTCATAAAGTTTATAGGATAGTTAGAGGAGCAATAACGTTTGCTGACCGTTAATCAATCAAAAAATCAATGTCTTTATTGATGCAAACTCCGACACAGTACAGGGACCGTAACCGTAAAGCAACGCACGAGACGAACAGGCAATGCTGCCGTTGGATCATAATATCACTGTACGTATCACCAGCACTACCTATGGCGAGGGAAGGTGGCCCGCCCACCTGGCACGGATTTTGCGCCGAAGCCCTGGAGCCGCCCTACTGCTGCTGCGCTGCCGCTGCCCATGCTGCGCCAGGGGGGCAAGACGCCCGATGCGCCTCCACGGTCTAGGTGGCCTAGTGTTAGAGACTGGGTGGGACTCATGGTCGCAAGGGTTCAATTCTCGACGGACCCACTATTGAGAACTTCCCTTTCAGAGGATTTTTCTCCGGTCACCCTTGCCGTAGAACATAGGTATGTGGCGTTCTTCATCTGTGTTCTGTGCGGCCCTCGTGGCCACTATGCATGCCTCAGACGGAATAACGTCATTTGTGTGCTGGGACATGGTCGTAGCCGTCTCGATAGCAGGTTGGTCTCCGCTGGGAGCTGTAGTCCTGGGCGTCCCTTGAGCTGCTCGTCAGCGGAACCAACCCGGCAGCAATGACAATTCCGGCCCATTTGGGAGCCAGCCCCACAGGATCGGGCGGACTGGGTCGATTGTGACCAGAGAAAGGCCCCCGCGATCACAGAAGCGGCTCACACACAAACAAAAAACAAACAATGCGCCTCCGTGCGACGCTGCTGGTGGCGAGTGGCTAGTTTCCAAGCGGCGAGTTATATGGTTTTGTACTGTATTTTGCCTGCTTTCCTTACCAGCCTGCACGCCTGCTTGTCTGCTTGCTTTACACATCAAAACGCCATTGTGTCTCGCTTTCTTTCTTCCGAGTTTCTGATAGCTGTAAGTTGAACTCTATCTTTGTGCGATCGAGCGTTGACCTTGGACGTTGGCGGCAAGCTAGGCGGGCGTCAAGGGCGCGTGCATGGCGTACGTTGCCGCGAACAGCGTCAACGGCGTGGACGCCCGTGCCGTCGACAGTGATGCCAAGGCCGCGAACGGCATTGCCGGCTTGGCCAACAGCGCCAGCGGTCCCGCCGACGCGGGCCCCAGTTCGGCCGCGTACTCTGCGGCGCAGTCAGTGCCGGCGCGATCGACTGGGCGACGCCATGTCGAGCACGGACGCGACTTGAGAGCCTGGAACGGCACCGTGCCGAGCGCCCTGCTCCGGACAGTGCCGTCTTTTGCCGTGCCCTCTGCTCACCCGATGGACACGTTTGGCGCGGCACAACATGGCTACGTCACGCCTCGCCTCTACGACCAACGTGACGTGCCGCTGCCGCCCCTCGTGGCGCCCACCTCGTTGCAAGGGCCGCCGCCGTTCACGGTGTCGGCGGCCCAATTGAGCGGCACACCCCACTTCGTCGTGCCAAGACCGACGCTTCAGGCACCACTGCAGCCGCCACCGGTGCCACACCAACGGTTCGCGCAGGCACCTTTCTTCTGTGCCGCTCCTCCTCCTCCTCCGCCGCACGTTCTGCAGAGTGGCGCGGGCCCCTGGTCGACCGCGTTACAGTTCAACAACGCCGCTTTTCAGTTCAACGTACGTGAGCTGACGATAGCTGGCAGATCGGTGGGCGACGTGGAGGGAGCTGGTCGGTGCGCGCTTTCAGAGCTCGAACGGCGTCGTCGCCGCTCCCACGACGGGCGCGCAGTTTGGGGGAGAGGAGCTGGTGACGCCTCCGCCGCCGGCGGTGGGGCGCGAGAACGGCTTGCAGCACTTGGGCCACTTCAACGTCGCCGGCGCCATGCGAGCGCCGCTGCTCGCGAGTCCTTCCACGCTCTGGCGGTACGCGCTCACCGTCCCTCCGCCCTCAACTCCCGCTTGCGCCCGTCACGGCCGGTCAAACGTGGCCGCTTCTTACAGCGTCTCCCCGCCTGCCGCCGAGCTCCCGTCGACGACAACCGCCCCACAGCCCAGTCTGAAGCTCGCCCCCGCCGCTCTGCGCTCAACAGCCCAGTTGGGTCCAGGGGCGACGGATGGTCCTGGCTCGCAGCTGCCGACTGCCGACCTCAACGCCTACGTGGCTTCCTCGGACCAATTGCGAGTGCCTTTTGGCGTCGGCGGGGCTGCGCTGGCGGCCAACGGAGAGTTCAACTTCTGCTTCGGTGACTACGTGCCCGAGTCGTCGGAAGTTGACGCCGCGCCTTCACGGGTAGAGTTTCGCTTGATCCACTTCGACGCCGACTACTGGACAAAGCTGGAAGAAGCCGAGTCGGCTTCTTCTGCCGAGGAGGACGTTTCGTCGCCGCCTCCTCGACGCGACTCTGAAGCGAGCGCCGACGAGCCATCGGACAGCTCCGTCGCGCACGGTCAGCCCGCCGAGGTGGGCGCTGCCGAGCTGGCAAGCGCCTCTGCTACGACTCGATCCGGATCTGTTGGTGTCGTCGAGTCCGCCGCCTCCAGTCGTCCCGACGCCGACGAAGACGTCGCAGAGGTCGAGGAGGAGGAGGCGAAGAGGGCGCAGCAGCGTGTAGAAGCGGTCCCGGCCGACGAAACGAAGACTTCGGATGTCGCGGCGGCCGCCGCCGGGTCGGCTGCGTTGAGCCCCAATACTTCGTCGTCTTCGCCGCCAGTCGCTGACGAGCCGGCCGAAGCGACTGCGGCTGTTCCGGTGCCGTCGAAGCCCAAGACATGGGCCGACATAATCAAGACTGGTTCGGCATCCGCAAACTGCGTGCCAGCTCCGCTGGTCGTCGTCGACGCCGAGAGGAGCGGTGGGAAAGACGAGCCCTCGACGCAGCCGACCGTTGGCGCAATTGCGACTGCGCCTGCTGCTGCGTCGTCGCCGATGGTGGGCGCTGCTGAGGAGGGAGGCAGAGCTGTGGCCGAGGACGCTGCAGTGTGCGAGCCCGCAGACGATCCCAAATGCGGCCGACTGCGCGGTTTGTTGTACCTCGAAACACTCCTGGCCGACTGAAAACCAGTAACGTCGCTCCGTTCAGAGTTGCTGCTGTCCATGGAGATGAACCACAAGGGGCCAAACTTCGTGCCGCGCGCCTTGACGAATCCCGGCAACTGGTGTTACTGCAACGCCGTATTGCAAGCGCTCGTCGTCTGTCCGCCCTTCTTCCACTGCCTGCGCGCCTGCGAGCCCCTTTGCCCGCCGCCCCTCAGCGCCTCTCACGACGCGACCGCCGGCGCCGCTCACCGCTCCGCCACGCCCGTTCTCGACGCCATGTCAGTCGCCTCCGATGCAGAGACACTCTCATGCTGCTCCGCTTCCAGGGCACACTTTGTCTGCGAGTTTCTCCACAGCAAAGGCGCTCAGCGAGAAACGAACTACGTCGGTCGAGTGCTGGTGGGGGACGAGTTGAACTCGGCCGACATGCGTCTCATGGTCGCCAGGCTGCGGGCCGACAGCTTCAATGTGAGAGGCGTTCTTGCGCGCGCGTCCTCTCGGCACCGTCTGTTCCATCCGGCTTGACCGACGGCCATTGGCAGGGCCTGCAAGAAGACGCGGAGGAGTTCCTACTGGCGCTGCTCAATCGTCTCCACGACGAGATGACGGCCGTGATCAGTGCTTCCAGCAGCAGAGGTGCTCGCGCCCCTTCTCGCTTTGCCCGACCGGAGTGGCTGCGACGGGCGAGTGTACGCTTTGCGCAGGCGCGGACCGCGACGACGACGCGGCCGCCGCCGCCGCCGAGGAGGAGAAGAAGGCGGCGGACGAGGCGGAGGAGGACAGCGCCGAGTGGCACCAGGTCGACCGCTCGCGCAAGAACAAGCCCACTCTCACGCGACAGGTACGCGCCTGCGCCCCGCCGTCCCTCCCTGCGCTCGACGCGCTCGCGGTAGTGAGGAGTGTAGTAAGTAAGAGTTGCGCGTCGCTGACAGGTGGAGGTGACGCAGACGCCCGTCTCGCGTGTCTTCATGGGCGAACTTCGGCACGCGGTCCAGCGTCGCGGCGGCGGCGGCGCCGAGCGGACGACGGCCAACTCGGCGAATGTCGAGCCTTTCTTCACGCTGCCGCTCGACGTCCAGGTGCGTCACGGCCAGTCGAGTGGGGCGCTGTGGGGAAAGGTGGGAGCTGTGGCGTGGCAGTCGAGCGAGGTGACGGACGTGGCGTCGGCGCTGCGGACGACCTTCAACTCGGCCGCCGAGTCGCTTCCGGGCGACGCGACGCGCAAAGGCGAAGGCTCCCTGCGCCGCTCCACCATGCTCCAGACTCTGCCTCCGGTGCTCATTCTGCAGTTCAAGCTCTTCGAGTATTCCGCTCAGACGTGCGCCGTCACGAAAATCAGCAAGCCGCTCGGCTGTGACGTCGACTTGGTCATCGAGCCAGGTGAGCTGGCGACGCTCGTCGACTGCGGCGACCTGAGCGAAGCGCGTCGCTGTTTTTGCAGGCATGGTCTACTCGAGGAATGCTCAGCGGCGCTACAAGCTCTTCGCCGGTGCGTCCCCCCCCCCCGGCGCCCGGGCCTGGGCGTTCTCGAGGATGAGCGCGCGCGCGGCCCTGTTCTCCTTGCAGTGGTCTTCCACCACGGCGAGAAAGCGGCGGGGGGCCACTACACGGCGGTCGTGTTCCACGCGGGCGCCTGGCTAGAGGCGGACGACACGCGGCTGCGCGACGTCGCTGCCGACGAGCTCCGTCGGCCGCGCGCCCACCGCACGCCCTACCTGCTCTTCTACCGCCGCTGCGACCTCATGCAGAACACGACCACGCACGGCCCAGCCGGCCGCCGCCACCCCACCGCCGCGCGTCCCTGAGCCCAGCCAGCAGACAGGCAGCGTCCGGTACCGCCCCAATCACCCTCTCCCTCTCTCTCTCCCCAACACCATCGTCTCGTTGTTGCCTTGCCCTTCCGACTGTCGCGCTCTTTGTGTGGGTGGCGCGCGGCGTCCGCTTTCCTCCGCCCTGCCTCCTCCCTCTCCCGAGCGACGGAAGCGGAGAAGCTCACTGCTACGCGGCGCTGCTGCCTCGACTGAGCCGCGAACGCCGTCATGATGACACATTCGCCCATTGAGATGTTTTTTTTTGTGTCGCTGGCGAAGTGTGCCCCAGCGTCGTCCGACCCCAACGTTATTGAGGAAGAGTTTTTCTGAGTCGCCCGCTGTCTGGCTGATCTGTCAGAAATGCATCCGGGTCAGTTGCAAGCATCGGTGGCGTAGGCAACGTTTCATTTCTGCTAAGGTTACATCAAAAGAACCTGCTAACTACAAATACCTAAGCTTAACTAGAGCTTCATCCTGTAAAGCGGCGGTGCAGGTAACAGACCATAAAGCACCAAAATACCGTTGTTTAGACCATTTTGAGACGTCTCTTTAGCCCCTATTGGTGCACCGTGTCTCCATTGTTGATGTCCTACCCCACAGGAGTTGGCCACAAACAGCAGTACAGCTTTGGACGGCGGCTGCCCCATGCCAGGCCAATCCTACGCATTTGGGGCTACGGTTCAATTCAGGACGGGAGCGCGTGCACGCTGCGCGCTGCACGAATTACTTGCACATGTTCTGTTTCGTGGAGCGAGCAAGAGACGGATGATGTTCACGAATGGTTCGCGCGTTGCCTCG
Source organism: Paralinhomoeus sp. GSCO2_6 (assembly GCA_030248085.1). Classification (NCBI taxonomy): domain Eukaryota; kingdom Metazoa; phylum Nematoda; class Chromadorea; order Monhysterida; family Linhomoeidae; genus Paralinhomoeus; species Paralinhomoeus sp. GSCO2_6. Next base: position 25,424 of record JASAMY010003037.1, on the reverse strand, counting down.
ATCAGTTCGTGCCGTCGGTGTCGACAGCGTTGTGGGGAGGGGGCGGAGGAGCAGCAGCAGCAGCAGCAGCAGCAGGAGGCGGTGTGCCGACGACGGCGACGCTGTCGGCCTGGCCGTGGTCGTCTTCGAGGAACTGCTGCCAGTGGTGGTCGCGCTGGGAGAGCTGCGTGTCCGTCTCCGACTTCTTGTAGTTGGCGCGTCCGTCCCAGTGGTGGGCGCTGAGGGCGCGGCCCGAAGGGAAGGGCCGGCGGTGGTTCATCATGGTGACGCAGTCGTCCGCCTCCTCGGCCGTCGCGAACCGCACCGCCGCCACGCCCTCCGCGTTCTGCTGCAAATGCGAGGTGGCGCGCGCTCGGCCAACGCGTCCAGCACAGCAGCAACGCACAGCCCACTCGCACCAACATCGAACACTTGCACTTTTTTCACGGTGCCCCACTTGGCGCACTCGTTGCGCAGGTAGTCTTGCAGCTCGAGAAGACGCGCCGCGTTCTCCTGAAAGGCGCGTCCAGGTGCGGTGGGTGGGGCGCGTCATCGAGACGGTGCCACGCGCAAGAGGCAGCAGTACCAGGAGCTCCTCGAGCGTGAATAGATTCTTCAGTATCACCGTGCAGTCGGACTTGGGCCTGACGTGCAGGGGCCGTTCCGGCTGCCAGCTCAGTTTCCTGGAAGCCGAATCGAGCCGGCGACACTGGCTGCGCTTCTAACCAACGCATTGAACGGGCCAGCCAACGTACATCTCGACGTGGGCCTTGTTGCGCTTCTTGGCGGCCGAGCTGACTCGCTTGCGCTTGCTGGGATCGAAGTTGCCCTTGAGCTCGAAGTGGGCGGGCTGCACGCAGAGCCGGTGGCCGGCGCGCACGACGTAGCCGTCGAGGATGTTCAGGGCCAGCTCCACCGACTCGCGCTCAAGACGAGAACGCACGCCGCGCTCTCTCTGGCACGCACGCACGCACGCACGCACACACCTTCACGTAGCAGCAGAGGCCGTCTCCTTTGGGCGCGCCATCCCCATCGCAGTAGAGCTTCAGCTTCGGCTTTTGAGTCACCGGATCGGTCGCGACGAGTCCGCACTTGGTCATGATCTCCTGAAGGGAGACGGAAAATGGGGTCAGTGAGCACAAGCTGAGCCGGAGCGACTGGCATTTGCAAACGCACGGCGCCGCACCTGAAAGCTGTGGAGCGTGACGTCGGGCGGCAGTCCGTCGACGTAGACGTTCGTGTTGTGCTCCTCGTCCATCTGGAACCAGCCGCGCGCCTTCTCGCGCTCGGCCAGCCGCTTCCGGCTCTCCTTTTTCTTCTCCTTGCGGTACGCCTTGCGCTCCTCGGCGCTCATCGCCGCCTGCTTCTGCCGCTCCTCCTCCTGCGCCCGACGACGCCTTTCCCCCGCCGCGCCAGACGCCTCTGCCGACGCCGCCTCCAGCCCGCTAGGCTTCTCCTCCTCCGCGTTGCTCTCCGAAGCACCGACGACAGCAGCGCCGTCGTCGGCAGCAGCAGCAGCAGCGGCGGGGCCCTGCGACGCGCTCCCGTAGTTCGCCTGGTACTGGGCGATGAAGTCCTCGCTGACGCACGGGAACCAGCCCTTGCGACTGCTGTCGTACTCGAAGCTCGTACCGTCCGCGTCCGTGTAGCGCGCCGGATGCTGCGCTGAGGCGGTCGATGAAACGAACTTCTCCTTCTCCAACGCTTCTTGACGAAGCTGGAACTCCAACTCGTCCTCCTCTTCGGCGCCGCCGCCGTCCTTCGCCGGCTGGCGCGCCTTCGAGTCGCCGGCGTCGGCCGCCTCTTTCTCCAGCCAAGTCTCGCCTCGGTAAACCAGCACTCGACCCGAAGAGTCCACGTGCTCCCATTCGGTGCCATTAAATCGCAACGGCCCTTTAGTAGCGCTCTCCACCTTCGCTGCCGATGCGGCATCTGCGCGCGACTCGGCGGCAGCTGAGAGCCAAGAGCCGCTGGCGACGTCGTACACGAGTTTCGCGCCACTGGCGTCGACGAACGTCCAGTTGCCGTCCTCGAGACGGGGACCGCCTTGCCGAGTCTCTTCAGTCACGCCTACGTCGACCGCGTTGCCTTCAGCTGCTTCGGGGGCTGTAGTGTTCTCTGCTCTTGCGGCGTCCATCTGCTCTGCACGGCTGGGCACTCCTGCTGACTTTGCGCGAAGAACTACGAAACTTCTTGATTGCTTGCTTTAAAATTTTCAGGATATCGTAATGGGGGCACCCCGCGTGCCGCAACCCGCACACTACCACGCGGCAGAACCCCCGAAACACCACCACACCCACACCAAGGGGAACCAAACGGGAGGGAGCAACAAAAATTGCAGACACACGGTAGGGCGCTTTATCGCTGTAATGCTCTTTGGCTTATTAGTACCGTATAGCACACAAGTATAGTAACGGTATTCCTCAAGCATTAATTTATTAATTACATAAAAAAGCTGCAAGTAAACCGATTTTTGCACCGGTCATGTATTATGTTAAGTATTATGTCTTTCAGTGCGTGGAGCTTCTGTCTGCGCAATCGTCTCCAAACCTTTTCTTTTTCTGACAGTCGAGCTAGTGGCGTGCGTGTCAGCGAGCGACAGGGATGCGAGGGTTGACTCGAGTGAGAGTGGCTGATCATTGGGTGTCCTCGGGCGCCTTCTTCTTCTTCTCCTTCTTCTTGAGCCTGACGAGCTTGGGCTGCGCGGGAAGGGCGTCGTAGTCGTGGGAGCGGAGGACGGCGTCGAGGAAGCGCTCGACCGCCGCCATCGTGGGACGGTGCTTGGGATTGTGCTGCCAGCAGCACTCCATGAGGTGCGCCATCGACTTGGGAGTGCCGTCTGGTGGCTGCATGCGCTGGCCGTTGACGATCATCGGGCCGACTTCCTTGAGCGAGCGCCCTGGGTAGGGCTCTGCACCCTTGGCGAACACCTCCCAGCAGAGCACGCCGAACGCCCAGACGTCGCTCGCGGCGCTGAACTGGCCTGAACGAGTCGCGCATCACCCTCCGGCCTACTCCAACACAGCCAGTCTGCGTGCCCACGTTGGGTCAAAGCCTCGGGTGACAGCCAGCGGATGGCCATGCGCACGTTGGTCGTTGACGCTTTGCCTTTGCCGCCGGGCGGCCGCAAGTCGCTCAGGCCAAAGTCCGAGATCTTCACCTGGCCCGTCATCAAGTCGCGCAGACAGTTGCGCGCGGCGATGTCTCTGTGCACGCAGTTCCGTCCGTGCAGGTAGCTGAAAAAGACGCAGTTTGCCGATTGGCGAGTAGATGGAGGCGCAGCGAAGGCGACCTGAGGCCCAGCGAGGCGTCGCGAATCATTTTTATGCGGTCGAGCAGGCTGATTGTCTTCTTCGACTTCAGGTGGTCGCTGAGCGAACCACCGTCCAACTTTTCCATGACCAGCATCAACGGCTGCCGATCGGCGGCCACTCCGAAGAAGCGCACGATGTTGTCGTGCCGGAGCTTTTCCATCACTTTCGCCTCGCGGACAATCTGAACGGAGAAGCGTTAGTGGCACGGCGCCGCGTCGAGGCAGTCGCACCTCGTGGACGGCGTCGTCATCGACATCGTACACGATCTTGACGGCGGCCGGCTGCTTGCGAGTGACTCGCCGCTTGGTGTCGACGAGTTCGACGCTGGCCGACCAGACCTCGCCGAACGCGCCCTCGCCCAGCTTCCGCTGCCTCGTGATGGCGTCGTGGCTGAGCTGCCAGCTGGCGCGCTCGACGCGTCGCAGGAGGGAGGCGGGCGAAGCGTGTCCGGTCGGGTCGAGGATGGGCACGTGGCCTTGCTCGTAGTGGCGGATGAGGTCGCCGACCTTCTCGCGCTCCACACCACCCAGCTGCCACGCGGCCCCTTTGTTCACTTTGAGGATCTGGTGGTGGAAGACGCGGAGTTGGCCCTCCGCTTCCACCGCCACCGACAGGATCAGCTGCGACGGCCGGCCCGCGCCTTCCTTGGTCGCCGCCTTCTTCCGCACCACGAAGCTGCCGTCCATCTTCATGCGTTCCGCCAGGTACTTGTAGGGCATGTATCCGTGGTAGTAGCCCTCCATGCGCAGGCCTTCCGGAGGTGGCGAAAACCGCTTCTGCTTCCCAGGATGCTTCCGGCTGGCGGTGCGCGCGCTACGCATGCTCGGCGGCGCTGCAGTCATTGCCGATGTGTGCGGCTTCTGCTTCTTCGTCGCCCGCTGCGCGGACTTGGCGGCGGCGGTGGAGGTCGGGGGCGCCGTCGTGGAGAGCGTGAGAGCCGACTGGGAGCCGGCCGCAGATGTCTGCTTGACGGCGTCGGGCGGCAGGGGGACGAGCGGCGTCAGCGGCGTCTGCGGCGTCGCGGATGCGGAGGAGCGTGACGACGGCCTGCGGCTGCTGGTGGTCGCCGAGGACGAGGCAGTCGCAGGCGGACGCTCGATTGGCGCACGTCGGATTGCCCGTCTGCTCTTCTGCCGAGCTGGTCGTCCCGCAGTCGGCGGACGCCTCTCGCCACGTCCTCGACCTCGGCTTCGCGACCTCATTCTTCTTTCTGTAGAGCCAATCGACTTCCCAAATCAAGAGCAACACAAATTTAACTGAGAATGGCGTACGTCTACATCCGTTAATACAAGTAGCTTGAGAACTTATGACACGCAAAAAATGCGCAATGAAAAAAAAAATGATCCGAGATCAAGGCCCCAGATGAAGCACTACGCTGGAAATGGAGTGGAGTGAAGAAAGTGGAGTGCTCGCCAATTTGTTAGACTCGACATTCGACTGAACGGTGAATTGTGCGTTGTTGCAACTCTTTTTTCCTGTCGTTTCTCATCTCAGCACATGCAGGCCCTTACGAGTATACCGGTACGCAAAACGGCTCTCAAAACCGTTTGCACTCCAGTACTGCACTGTACACGTGAGGTGATTGGTGTTGCGTTCGCTGCCTTGTAGTTAAATTTCTTCGCAAACGCGCCAATTTGAACTTATTCGAGCGATACGGTAGCGTCGCGCGACCGCGTCAGTCGACGCTTTTCGTCGTTCTGCACTTCGGCAGTCTCGTTTCCAGTGCGGCGTTCGGTTTCGTTTCGTTTTGAAGAAAGTCCCGAGTTGAACCCCGTCTGTCAGCACCCGAACGGCCGTCCATCCGCACGAACGGCGGCTCACTGCGGTGAGCGCCGTCCGCCGACGTTCTCGTCCGCTGCGACCTTCGAGTAGACAGAGGCAGATGAGGCAGAGGCGCTGAGAGGAGGCAGAAGCGGAGAAAGCAGAGCGGAGGGGCACGGGTCCCCTTCGTTTCACACATCTTATAAATTTACATATATTGTTTTTCACCGTAATGCTTGTACCACTAGTAATACAGTAGTTTATTAATATTCTCTATATGCAAATAAGGATGTTATTGCGACTCCGGTCAGAGACCGCATATATCAGCGCATATACCAAGGATACGCAGCGTACAATGCGATGCAACTACAGCACAGTTCGTCTGGAACGCTTTGACTCCACCCCGGAAAACATTCGAGGCGATGACAACAGTATTGCGATCGTGCTCACAGACTGCGACAGTCGCAAGTGACACACAGTTGTGTTAGACCAGCTGGTTAGATAATGCCATCTTCTCAATCGTTTATGGACGGTAGTAATTCTTTGGAAAGGTATCGTGTCGAAGGTCAGCGCAGCAAACTATCATTTCTGGTTCTCAAGATTCGGTTTCTAATGGTCCTTAGATGGTGAGTGAATGCGCGCGCTCTTTGTAGAGACGGATGATTCGAGAGGCGACGATCACTTTCCGTCTCATGAAGTCTCAACCACTTTCCGAGAGAAAGGCTTCTACGGCCGTCTTGAACCAGTCGAAGTGCTTCTTGTGCAGGTCGTGGCCGGCGTCTTCCTTGTAGAGGACTCGAACGTGGGGCAGCGTCGCGCGGAAGTACTCGGGGTGCTCCCTAGGCGTGAAGATGTCGCGGCCACCGTGGAGCACGAGCGTCGGCTGCCGGACGTCTGCCAGAATCGTCTTGCACTTGTCGCCGGCCTGCTTCTCATAAACTCTGGAAGACGTGCCGTCACATTCAAGGCAAACATGGTGGAACTAGAGTCGACGAGGTTCACGAACTCGGTCTTGGCGCGAATATGTGACTCCAACGCCCACTGTAGGTACTCCTCGCCGTAGAGGTCGACGTACGGCCGTCGGCTCTCCTCGCTCCACTTGGTCGGGTCTTTCACCACTGAAGAAAAAAACGCACCGACCCTTCAACACGTTGGAGTGGAATGGAACGGATGCAGCGTTCCGTCTCTGACGTTCGTAGGCGTCGATCTGCGCCTGGGTCAAGTAGGAAGAGCAGCCCCAGACGACAAGTCTTTGGAGGCGCTGGGAACGTCCGAGCGTCTGCTGCGAGGCGACGTGCAGCGCCGTCACGCCGCCGTCAGACCAGCCCAGAGCAGAGTAGGGCGTCAACTCCAGTTTCTGCAACGTGAGGAGAGAATCGCTCTTATTCTAAATCAACGTTGAGGTCAGGGCCTTGAGAGGCCTTGAGAGAGGGCACGTTGGTGCGTGGTGCGGCGCTGAGGACGCGTGCGTGCCTGCATGAGTAGGTCGGCTCGACGCGCGTCGTCGGCGTTGGCGTGGGACGAGAAGTCGCGGTCGGGCGGCCGTGAGCGGCCATAGCCGGGCGCGTCCCAGCCGACGAGCGTGAACCGCTCGCCGTCCATGCGGCCCAGTGCCTCGGCGAAGTCCGTTCTCCAGCTGCCTGAGGCGTCAGTCGCGTACCAGTCGACCCGCTACACTCTCCGTCTTGCCATTTAGGCCGCAGCGCACCTAGTGCGCCGTGAAGGCACAGAACGAAGAGAGGCCCCCTGCCCGCCTTGGCATAATTGATGAGAACGCCGTCGACCTCCGCTTCACCTTCCTCGATTTTGTTCATCTTTTTGTGAAGTGACTTTCTTCACCTACTAAACTAGACAGATGCCGCCAAGGACGAACCGTCGACGTACCCACCGCATGGAATTACACCAATCCTGTTCAACGCTGCGTGTCAGCGCAGGAATGCGCACTGGAAGACGATGTCGGGCACATATACAATGTAGTTGCTGGGCCGAAAGTAAGTCGCTCTGAATGAAGACATGCGGTGACATGCAGGAGGAGCGTTGACAACACTAGTGTATTTGTAGAAGTGTGCTCGTGATGGATGGTTCAACATCACTTCAGTGGTTACAATATGCTGCAGGTTTTATTGAATCGTACAATGATAAAAGCAAGCGTTTGAGTACCTCCTGGTGTGCGCAACGGACCTTAGCGTCCGCTGCAACGATACGAAGAAGCCTGTAATCGAACGATCGTTGCGATCCTGAACCTGTAATCGAAAACCCCTTTAGGTTAGGGTCCATCTGTAAGGGAACAGCGAATAGACGTTGAGTGCTATTCTCAAACACACTGTTTGTGTACACAGGTAGTATTCGTTACACTACCACTACCGTGGTGCCTACCTACACGGCACTACCACTAGAGTAGTGCTTCGACAAAACGTTTTGGTATAACGCATAAAAATGTACGTAAGAAAATGGGCATTTACATACATACACATACAGTATGACGTTTAAATTGAGCCATAGATTTGCATAAAGTATGCGGTAAGGAAACCGCTACAAAAATCACGAAAACGTTGATAGAAGCGAATCGCGAACGAGAATGATTCTTCAAGAATGTGGCGACCGGAGCGCGCGGCCAGTCATGAACCAGGTATGGCGGATTGTCGGGCTCGGACGCGCTCGTAGACGACGCGGCTCTTGTTGCGCGCAGGAGGAGTTCGACATGGTGTACGGCTTCCGCTGGGTGAACTTGTCCGTGGCACGGCACTTGGCGCGGAAGCTGCAGACGATGCGCTCCTGGGACGCGAGACAGTGGGGGCCGAGACGCTTGCTGTGCTTGGTCGGCCCTTCCGACACCGCGCGACTGTGCTCGCACTCTGCTGCAGGTGGCTGCGGGCTCTCGGCGACTGCTTTCCCGTCCTGGCGGCCGCGCGCGCCTACCGACGCAAGTGGCGCCAGTGCCTCGCCGACGACCTCGTCGCCGGCCTGCTCGTCGGCATCGTCACAGTGCCTCAGGGTCCGTGCGCCCATGCCTGCCCTCTCCGGCAGTTCCTTCCACGTCTGTTCAGAGCACTTGGACGGCTGGACCAGTTTAGGCTTGGCTTACGGCTTGATGGCCGGTCTGCCTCCCATGTACGGCCTGTACACGTCGTTCGTGGGCCCGCTCGTCTACGTCGTCTTCGGCACCTCACGCCACGTCGCGCCCGGTTCGCCCCGAAGGAACTCGAGTCGACCTGGCGCCGCGACCCGCCACGCGCCCTTTTAGGCCCCGTATCCGTGCTCACCATCATGATACACGCTGCCGCCGACGGCATCATTGACGTCGACCACGTGCGTGTGTCTGCGTCCTCGCGGCGATCCGTCGGTCGGCGAAGACTTCGTCAATCGTAGGAAGCGCGCGGCGAGTGCAGCAGTAGGAGCGGCAGCGGTGGCGGCTCTGCGGTGGGCAGCGGCCGACCGTCTGTTGTGTGGGACCGATTCTCGTGCTCGCTGCCGAGCACGCACAGCGGTCGGCAGGGCTCGGCCGAGGCGCTCGAACGTCTCAGCGTCGTCGCGCAACTCACGCTGCTTGTCGGAGTCATACAGGTAGGTGGGTGCCTTGCGCCGAGCGAGGCGTGGTCTGCCAAGAGAGCTGGAGGTGAGCCAGCGTCGCGGCCAGGTGCTGCTGTCGGTGATGCAGGCGGGCTTGTTGGCCGTGTGGCTGTCGGACCAGCTCGTCTACGGACTGACGACGGGCGCGGCGGTGCACGTGCTCTCGAGCCAGCTGGGCGTCATCGTCGGCCTGCGCGCCCTGCCCTCCTCCGCCGCCGCCTTCGGCACGCTCCGTCTCTACGTCTGCTTCTTCGCGCGACTGCCCCAACTCAACTGGGCCGCGCTCGCCCTCTCCGCCGCATCCCTCCTCTGCCTCCTCGCCAAGGACGTTCGTGCGCCGTCGGCCGCCTGTTGCGTTCGCCCCATTTTTCCGTTGTTTTTTTTTTAGCTGGCAGAGGCTTTGCTGAAGAAATATTGTCAGTTCAAAGTGCCCGTCGAGCTGCTGCTCGTGGTCGGCTTCACGCTGCTGAGCTGGCTCGCAAGGCTCAACAGCCTCTATGGCGTCGAGATCGTGGGCGACGTCGCAACCGGGTTGACCTGCGGCGGGAGGATGGCAACGGTGGAGCTTCGGCGCCTCGGCCGCCTTCTAGATTTGAGCGACCTCGATTGCCGACCATGGACCGCTTCGAGTCGCTGCTCTTGACGGCGCTGTCGCTCGCGCTGCTCGGCTACGCCATGCAGCTGTCGATCGCCAAGACGCTCGCCGACAAGTTCTTCTACGACATCAAACCGAATCAGGTGGCCGACCGGGGCAATCGGCTGCACCCTACTCGGTCGGACCAAGGCGTCGGTGCTGCACTGGCAGGAGTGCTTTGCGAATGGCGCTATGAATCTCGTGGCGTCGTGCTGCTCGAGCTTCGTCTGCGGCGCCTCGCTTAGTCGTTCCATGCTCAACGTCAAGCAAGGTGCCAGATCACAGGTTCTTCCTTCCCACAAAGCCACCCCCTCCCCCTCTGTCAGGTGCGACGGCCTGAGTTTTCGTCAGGTCTCAACTGTTGTCTCCGCGGCCGTCGTTCTGGTGGTGATCCTGTGGGCGGCGGGCACGGTCAAGTACCTGCCAAAGGTGAGCTCGTCCGTCGCGCTATGTTGCGTGCGGCCAGAAGAGCGGCGCGTGCAGTGCGTGCTGTCGACGCTGCTCGTCTACTCGTGCAAGGACCTCTTCGCCCAACTCGCTCACCTTCCCCGCCTGCTCCGCGTCTCCGCCATCGACTGCGTCCTCTCTTTCTCTCTGCACCGACTCTGGCCAGGCCGACAGGGCGCGTGTGGGCCCCGTTGCAGGCGATCTTCGTGGTGACGCTGGCGACGGTGGTGGTGGTGAACGTCAACTATGGGCTCATGACGGGCGTGGGCTTCGCGCTGCTCTCGGTCGTCTTCCGAACGCAGTGGCCCGAGAGTTGCCTTCTCGGCGCCGTCCCGCGCACTCGCGACTACAAGGGCATGCTCACCTACACGCGCGTGAGAGAGGCCGCGCACCACCATTACCGTATATAGGGACTAGAAAGGGAAACGATACCGTACCCCCATGCAGGTGTACGAGGTGGAGGGCGTGCGGGCGTTCCGCTTCGACTCGCCTCTCTACTTTGCGAACGCGCAGCTCTTCGTGCAGCGCATGTACAAGTGCACGGGCGTCGACCCTCTACGGCTGCTGGCCAAGATGCGACGCCATCGCCTCGCGCCCGCCGACATATTCGGTTCGGTGCTGCTGCTGCTGCTTCTTCTCGCGTGAGCCTGCAGTGCCTGTACAGAGGCGTGTCCTGCTGGGGACGAGGAAGAAGATCGAGCTGCTGACGGCGAGGATGAGAGTCTGTCATCGGCCGAGAGAAAAAGGGGACGGGCGGCGGCGAAGCTCCGACGTCGCCTGCAGCGACTCGGAGCGGCCGCCCAGCTGGAGGCGGAATGGGGCAGCAGCGCTGGGCACGAGGGGACGACGGCGGAGGGCGCTCGCGACCGCTGCCCCCTGCACCACCTGGTCGTCGACTGCGGCAGCATGCCCTACGTCGACTACATGGGCGTCGAGGCGCTGGCCAGCGTCCACGCCGCCTACGCGCACGTCGGCGTCGTCGTCTTCTACGCCGGCTGCATCGGTTGGGCAGAGGCCACTGGCCACGCCCCCAAGCCCCGCCGTGGACGCGCCCCCTTTTTAGTGGCCGTCCGTCAGATGCTGGCCAACTGCGACTTCTACAGCCGCGTGCCCAAGCGCAACCTCTTCGTCTCCGTCGCCGACGCGGTCGACGCCGCTTGCGACGACTGGCAACGACGCGGCCGGCGCGCAGCACCGTCTCACGACGACGGTGACGGCGAGCCTATCATCGGCTGACTAGAATGCACGCATGCACGTCACGACATCCCTGTGATGCGAACTACTATTGCGTGGTGAACATTTGACTGTTACGTGCCTGTGGAATCGACCCGATTCTATCACGCGTTGTATACCGAGTGGTTGGAGAGCAGTCTAGCTAACAACGTCTCGTGTACAAATAGCGAATCACTGGACGAACCAGAACAGTACCGAACTGGGTCTTATGGATGGATAACGTACTACCGTTTTGAAAAACGAAAGTCTGGTTTGATCTACCTCTGCTTTGTTTGAACATGTCTGCAACGGTATACTGTTGTGCTTCCTGTACGCACGTTTAAATTTGAACTGTGCACTAAGGCAGTAAGCACTTGGACATACTGCAGACCACGTTTCCGCTCAATGCGTGCAACGTGTAGTCAATCATGGGCAACATGATTGACTACACATGTCCATGCACTTTGGCACTCAGACACCCATATTTGCACGTGCATTGTCGTGGTTGCTTGCACCACATCTACTGATTACCGTATCGGATAGGAATGCGATGTTTGTTTCGCGTTCAGCATGGTCGACTGCTTATCCATAGCAGTTTTGCAATGTGAAGAAAGGTACAGTGCATGCTAGGTATGCTGAATTCGCCCGTTTGAGTTACTATCGTGCGTTGGTCAACACAATTGTACGGACGATTGCCTGAACGACACGTCAAACGAAGAGAAGTAAATGTCAGTGCATTAGAGTGGTCAATGGCCAACTGCAATAGGAGTCCGTGCTTGGTTGCGGAGGAGGAAGAGGGTCGCGCCATGAGAAGGAACGCCGAGAGCGAGGATGCCCTCTCCTACTGCTGCCTTCACGGCGACGGACGCCTCTGCGGATCCCAACCGCAGCTCGCCGCCCCGCGCGCTACGGCAACTGCGAACACGAGGCCGCCGCTGCGCGCTGCCGCTGACCAGTGTCGATGGGCCGGCGTCGACGACTTCCGCAGCCGCTCCGCTCGAACGCCGGCTCGTCAGAGGAGCGCTAGTCGCTCTGCCGACTACAAGCTCTCGACGACCGCGCGTCGAGCGAAGGCGAGACTGCGACGGTGCGTCTTCTGGCATTCTGAGCGGCGTCGAACACCGCCTTCGTGCCCTGCAGGTCCTCGTCGCTCGACTTCAACTGGGCAAGCGACCACGACAGCGCCGACCAATTGACACGGTCCGACAAACTGGCCGATTTTGACGAGCTGAGAGTGCGGCAAGCGCGCGTCGAATGGCCGCGACGTGACAGCAGCGCCACTGTATACGTTCAGCGCAAGGACGACTGCTACGTGGGCGCTCGCTTTCGGGGCGAGGTGGAGGAGGAGCTGTACCGGAGCCGGGCGAAGTCGTTCCTCCTGTACCACGAACTGGAGGGCGCCGACGAGCTGTGCAGTCGGCTGACGGTCGCGTTCAAGAGCGCCAACGGAGGCGCCGTGCACCTGCGCGTGCGCCGACGACACACGGCACCGAGTCGGCTGCTGCCGTCCTTCCACTGCTACTACGTGGACGAGGGCGGCGAGGAGACGACGTTCACGAGTCTCCGCGAGCTCGCCGACCACTACCGCGTCTACAACTACGTCCTCTGCTCCGCCGCCGCCACCGCCGCCCCCGCACCGAGACCAGAGCTCGACTACGCGCCACTCTGAAGCGCACGTCTCCGCCAACGGCCGTCACACTAGCAGCTAACTCATCGCCCTGATCAAGCCACGTCGCCAGACTGTTCACATCGCGTGCTTTCACGAGAGGAGAGGAAGATGATTCTTCAAATACGGTCCATGCGATTTTCTTGCTCGTGCTTGCGTGACGTAAGTGCATGTGCGTGCAAGTGCATGCTCTAATCAAAAGCCTCCAACTGCACAGAGGACAAAAGTACGCAAAGATAATTCTCAAAAACAATATTCGTGGCGTTACATAAAACACACGACCAACACAAGCATAAGCCGAAACCTAAGCCTAAGCAAAAGCCTAAGCTTAAGCCTAAGCCTAAGCCGAAACCTGCGCCTAAGCAAAAGCCTAAACCTAAGTCTAAGGTTTTGGTCGTGTGTTTTCGTTTACGCCATATTCGTGAACTTTTTTGAGACAAATTTACATGCTACTTCCAACAGTCTAATTTTCTTACAAGCAAGACAGTTATCTGTTTGCAAAAATTGGGATATGCAAATAAAACTTTACCGTGCAGTTAACTCCAACAATACTTGCTCTAGTACCAGACGCGACGATTTACAGATTTCTGCTCTCAGTATAAGCTGTCTGTTCGTGTTTTGTTGGGAATTTATCCCGAATAAGCGATTCACGAAACACGCACCGTTTCAAGAAAACAGTAGAAGAGCGATTAATAGCCTTCATTCGACCAGACGACATCAAACTTGGGGTAGGACCGACGAAGAATGCTAGCGGTGACTGAGTGGTCGGCCCGTCCAAAGCCCAAGGAGTAGCCGTACACTTGAATTTCTAATTTACTTCTGTCCAATCGAATGCGACCACCGCCAAGGCAAGTCAAGCGTAGGCTCGATACGTGCTGTTGCTCCACGCGTTCGAAAATGTCAGCTAAAGCGGTCAAGCAGACGGGACCGTTAGTTAGCCTACGACAAGCTTCGAAGAGCAACAATTCACCGTGGTACTCGCAGTCGGCATAGCCTCGCACTAACGTCTTCTCGGCGTCCGAGTCACGGTCTTGTGCTCGGATGAGCACATACTTGAACGTACCGTCCCAATCAATATCAACTTCTGCCACGCGCTTCATAGTTGCAACAAAAGCAGCGAGCCCTCTCTGTCTGCCCCTACTTCTTCCGCCCTCCCGTCTACTTTCGTACCGCGAACGTCATGGGTACCGTACACTCTGCGAATGCAATGCAAACTGTTCGGACAAAATGCGCTTTTTACAAACGAACATATAAAAGCCTCCTATTCTGGCAACATTTGTTTGGTGCAATTTGGCAAGGAAGTTTTGAATGACAGAGCCGTTCAGTTTATCGTAGTGTGTCGCAGCGATGGGAAACGTGAAACGTCGCACTAGCTGCCCTGTGAGTATACCTGTAAGTGGGGGGGGGTGTACTGCCTACCATTTTTCCAACACCCATCCAATCCCCCCCCCACCGCGAGATTTTTCCCAAAGGATTTTCATGTTGCATTTTCATGTTATGTTGTTGATGTTGGTGTTTTTTGTGCGTTTCAGTGCTATATGAGCATAAAACAGCTAAATTAACACTATTTGGACCCTGCTATGTTGACCCATTTTTTGACAAAAAGTACCAGTATACCTAGAAGTCAAAAAGAAAAAGGTAAGCTACCCTCCAATTTTTGCTCCACCCCCCCCCCCCCTCCCCACTCAGCCAGACCCGGTTCCGGGTATGATTGTGGGACACAGCGACGGTTGGTCAGTGATGCTTCTATTCTGAGGACTCTTCACAGCCACCTGTGTGTCGTAGAAAACTGCTTGAGGGGCAAGGGATTGTTGATTTGAGGATCTGCAGATATGCTTCATCCACGGTCGGTGGGTCCGATGCTGCTTTCTGTTTCTGCTGTGACCATTCCTTCACCTAAACAATATTGTGTACAGAACTTTGCAATAAAGCAGACGTAGAATACGATCGCACTACGCCCAATCGCGTAGCGCAACGCATGCTGCACCACAATAGTAGCGGGTAATGTTCCAGCGTGTCGCGCTGGTAATAACCGATCCATATGCACCATATGCACCATATGCACGGGGCCTTCGTTATTGCGGTGCGACATTTTTTCTCTTGTCTCTCCATTACAGCTTTTAGATGCGACATTAATTTTTTGTTTATATTAAGTTTTTGCTTAGGCTTAGGGTTAGGCTTAGGATGACCTTAGGCTTAGGCTTTCGCTTAGGCTTAGGCTTTTGCTTAGGCTTAGGCTTAGGCTTCGTTCAGGCTTAGGCTTTGCTCAGGCTTAGGCAGCACACGCGCACGCGCGCGCGCACAGGCACATGAACGCGCGCACGCGTGCACGCACACGCACACATGCACGTACACGCGCACCCGCACATGCACAGACATGCGCGCACACAAAGGCACGTGCACGCGCGCATACGTGCACGCACACCCACATGCACTTGCACACGCGCACGCACGCTCACACGCGCATGCCCACGTGCACGCGCACATGCACGTACACGCGCACGCGCACGCACGTGCACACGCGCACGGACAGACAGATAAAAGTGGCGGTTGCCTTCGGTCACCCGATAACCCCCCCCCCCCCGGTTTAGAGATATGCGAGACGGAGAGACAAGAGAGAAAAATGTCGCATCGAAATAACAAAGGCCCCGTGCATATGGTGCATATGGTGCATATGGATCGGGAATTCCCGTCGCGCTTCTTGCGGTAGCTCGTTCGGGCCATCGCTGCCCCTGTGCCAGGCCATGAAATTGGGCTTGAGTCGTCGCGCGGCCGCCAGTGGAATGGGCGCGTCGACGGCCAAGCTTGCGCCGGACACCGCTGCCGAAGACGAGATCGCCCTGCTGTCGACCAAAGAGAGGTCACCGCCGCCAGAGGCCGACTCGGACGTGCGAGTCGAAGTGCGAGCGCGTCGGCACTCGCCCTCGACCTCGAGCCGACTCAAGAGGAGCGGCGTCGGCCCCTCCGGCCGCGGTCGGTCGGCCGGCGCGATCAGCTACGAATCGGCGACGGTGCTCATCGACCGTAGTCTCGCGCCCGACGACACTCCGCAGAAAGTCGCCTTGGAATGCTCAACAACTGTGAGCGTGCGAACTTCGTCTTGAACAACGCCCATAAGCTCGCTGCGCTAACTGCTTCTATATATTGAAGGTAGCGGAGCTGAAACGGATCAACGGGGTTATGACGGAGCAGGAGCTGTACGCGCGCCAGTCGATCAAAGTGCCCGTCAGCAGGTTCTCAGCGGCCGCCGAACAGGCGACCGTCGCCAGCTCCGCACCCGTGCTCGTGGGCGAGCTGGTGCAGCTGCACGGCGCCGACGACGACGACGAGGAGTCGGCCGTTGCCGCCGACTCGCCGCAGGCCGGAGGCTCTGGAACGACGGCGCCGAGCATCGAGACGCTCATGCGGGGCGTGGACGCCTCCATCGAGCAGGCCCGCCACTCCGTCGAGCAGCGCGCCTCCAGAAGCCATCCGACTGCCGCTGACGCGGCCGCGGACAGCGACGAGGAGCTGACGCCGAGCCCGCAGTTCTTCGTGGAGGCGAGAGCGGACCGCTTCTTCGAGCGCAACCTCGTCCACTACCTGTTCGTGATCCTCTGCCTCCTCTCGGTCGTGCTCGCCCCACTGCTCGTCTACATCGTGCTCACGACGCCCCCCGAGACCACACACAACGGCCTGCGCCACTGACGTCCGACCGACCACCGTGCCTTACCCTTCCCGCGCATTCTTTGCATCTACTGGTCTTGTATCTACTGGTGAGAACTTTTATAGGCATTTTTTGAACAAATCACCAATCATTCACGACCAATAGCGGAACAAAAAGACCTCGACACAACGTCCACGTATGGTCGTCGTCGTCTGAGAGGAGCCTTTGTAGCTCTTGTTCGCTGTCGTTGAACGACTCGTCGTCGCGCACAGCCCTTTCCGCGTCCTCGTCGGCGCGCACGAGCGGGCGCTGCGCGTCCTCCGTCGTCATGCTATAGTGCTATGACTATGAGCGCCAGCTTCGTCGCCTACAAGCCTCTCCTTCACGCTCATGGACGGCGGTTCTAGGCTAGCCGTCGAGTAGCCTCGAGCACAGCGGCCGCGTAGCGCGGCTCGCCACCGTGCGGAGGCGTGGATTGCGGTGCGGTTGTGCATGGGCGGCGGCAGACCGCTCTCCCCGGCAGAACCCGTCCGACTGCACGGGCGCGTCTACGGCTGCACTTCGGCCTGTCCGAGAGCCGCCGCTGCCAGAAGTCGTAGCGCTCGCTGCGAAACTGCTCGTCGACAAGCCGCCTCAAATACACGAAACCATACTCCGGTACAGAGTACAGCAATGTACGAGAGCACTAACCTCTGAGGCGCTCGCTACCCGGCCCGGCTGTACGGTGTCTAAAACGAGTAGGCCTCCCCCGTCGACAGAGCGCCTACGTACACCACGCGCGTGCGAGAAGCCGAAACTTGCCGCCTCTGGCTACCGCTACGCTGCTCGTCCGTCCTTTGGCTAGCACACTGAAATCCGCGCGCGTTCCTGCAACTCGAATTCGCCCCAGGGAGCGCTGTCTCCCCACGGTGGCGAGAGACGATGAACGCAACGATACGGCGGCGCAACGCAAAACTTCCCTTCGCCGCCGCAAGAGCCGACGTCGCTTCCGCCTGTCGCGACGCGCTTGTGCCGACGCTGCTTCGCCTGTCGCAGCGCGCTGAGTAGGCCGGCTGACGTCGACGTGACGGGGCTGCCGACAGCGGTCGAGAAAGCGGCCAAAGCGCCCGGTGCGCTTGCGTGAGAGCTCGCTGGCGTCGACGTGACGGGGCTGCCGCCAGAGGTCGAGGCGAACGGCTCGTGTGCAGGTTTGGGTACGACCGTCCAACGACGCTGCACTTTTCGGCCCGTCACCAACACGTGCAAGACGCAGAAAGGTCGCACGGTGGCTTCGCCGCGAGCGGGGGGAGAGAAAAACGGGAAATTCGGGGGAAAACACGGAGAGTACGGAGTGACCAACGGTCGGCGCGTGTCAGGCAAACGGAAATGCGCGCGAACGCCCACGCATGCGCCGTCCAATCACAAGGGAGGGATTTGAACGGACGCGCTGCTAGCGACACCTGGCTGCGCCTAGCGGGCGGCAACGGAACCAGGCTTGACGGTCGCTACGACTACGGCGCGACGACTACGACTTTGGCTGTCGTAGCCGCACTGCACAAAAACGCACAAACGAGTTCACAGGTAGCGCAGCTGCAGGGGGTCCGATGACAGAGCGGCGTAGAGGTCGGTGCCGCCAGTCGTCCCCTGCAGTCCCCGTCGCTCCTGAGCTTCCCCCGGCAAGCTCACGCAACGGCACGCCTGCAAAGTAGAAGGGACCTTCCACCACACAGCGTCAGGTGGCGCACCCTGAGCACTCCAAAAATGAGATGTCGGCGCACTGGACAGCCGAAGGGACCTTCGACGCCAGAGACCGCCGACGCGCACACAAACGAAGGGGTGGATGAAGAGGATCGACGACGTCGACCTCAGGACGCTCCAAGAGCTACAATCCGCGTGCCTCTCGGCGAGCAGACACCGGAATGTTAGTCGAGCGCGCGGCGAGTGTTGGGCCCGCTGGGAAATATTAGCGCGTGGGCCTGTCTAGGGTCCCTGGCACGTGGCTCCTCCGCCGAAGCCGGATCTCGCACACGGCCGGACCTCACTAGACAGCGCTGACCGGGCCGCTCTGCGTCTCTCCCAGACCTGCAGGTGCGGGGGGTCCAGATATCCCAAGCAGCCACACACACAGCCACACAGACTCGCAGAACTCT
Organism: Paralinhomoeus sp. GSCO2_6; assembly: GCA_030248085.1. NCBI lineage: Eukaryota > Metazoa > Nematoda > Chromadorea > Monhysterida > Linhomoeidae > Paralinhomoeus > Paralinhomoeus sp. GSCO2_6. The sequence goes on along the minus strand of JASAMY010003037.1, from coordinate 7,066 downwards.
GAAGGTCGTGTTCAGACACTCCTCGCAAGCGCTCTGCACTCCAAACTCCGCGCTCGCCTGCCCGCGCGATCGGCGCTGTCGCTGCTGCTGAGGTGCTGCGTCGCCCACAGCCACGATCTTCCACAAAAACACTTTCTTCTGGGCGCCGGGTCACGACAAGCCAAACTAGGGCGCCACACGAGTCCTACGCGCCGACTTTTCTAAGTCGCAAAACTACTACACGCGTAGACTGAGGCAAGATGGCGACGCGCACACACAAAAGATACACATGCCCAAATATGGTCACGATTCCGAGAATCGCCTACGTCAGCACTTCGACCATTGGCTACCTCGGCCCTAGACGACCTATCAGCACACGCGACAGCGCACATGCCCATATATGGTCACAAACGCCGACACTGCTGATGCAATCGCCTTGACCATTGGCTACTCGTTGTCACGTCACTGGGAATTAGTCGGGAGGGCAAGGGGTAAAGTCGGAAGGTCGGAAGGTAAGGTCGGAAGGTCGGAAGGCAAAATTAAGGCGACATTACAGACCCCCCCCTTTGAATTCGAACTTCGTTCGAAGAAGCACCGAGCTTGGGGGCCAAATTATACCGAGTTTGGGTAAGTTGCCAAGTTCTAACGAGTCACACACCGATACACAGCACAATGCCTAGGCCGCAGGCTGCAAAGCTACTCGTACTACTCGCTGCAGGTGTGCATCAGATGCCTGACGACGACGTCCTGAATTGGACTGTCGGAGCGTCGCCCTGCCGCTTCTCATACTTTCACTTCAGCCAGGCCGAGTCGGCTTCCAAATCTATCCTGTCAGCCTCAGCTGGTACAGTTCCTTATGACTACAGTAACCAACAGAAGGATCGTGCACAGCTACACGTATGGCCTCCTACAATACCAACACAATAACACGTGCTATCAGTAGACACAGTCTAATCGCGAATACACTAAAGAGCCATTCCTTAGCCTCCACTGCTCAACCGCTGACTGCTCCAAGTCTACTGCATTTATTTCAAGTCCATTTTTAAGTCAGTGGACAACACTCCTTCTCGGGCCTCAGCTCCCAACATCTTCCAAGCCACAGTGCCCTCGTGGTCCAAGTGGACCGTGTCGTGCTCTCTTTTGAAACTGGCGCGTGGCTGTGGCAGCACCATCCCTGTGCTCAAGGCCAATTGACCCTGTGGATTCCCGCCAGAAGCCCTGCTCTGCGGGGGACCCGACCACATATCCACCGCGAGCAATTGCTCGGATAGTTCTGCCAGTAGCACGTGCGACACAAACAGGCCTTTCGCACCCATTTGCACTGGTGGCAGAGGAAACGCCAATTCGAGCTTCTCTGGCCGATCATTGAAGGAACTGCTGTTCACGACCATCGTTTGGCCATAGATAGGGTATCTTATGCTCGTCAGTTGGTCCTTTTGAAGCTCATCGAGACGGTTCTGCAGCGCCCGCATATCCACGCCTACGAGACTACGGACAGCAACAGGGCACAAAGCAAAACTGCGCAATGACTCCGAACAATAGTCGCAGATACGTACCAAGCCATACTCTAGCAGCAAATAAAGGTCCTGATGCACCAGCGGCCCGAACGCTCGCCCCTTTCGAATGGACTGGCCGGCTGACTTCTCTTCCTCCCAGAAGCTCAGCAAACCGAGGGCATTGCTCAAGAGCCTGCTGATACAATAGCACTTCACCGACTTAGCATACAACGCGACAAGTGCGAGCCTCTTACCTCGTGGACCGCTCGAGCAGCTAGCCTCATAGGGAACCTCATTCACAGACTCTTGTGACTTAGACAGTAAGGGGGAGATGCACTGGTGGGACAGTTCGCGCGCTAGAGACAGTAAACGGGAGACGCACTGGAGGGACAGTTCGCACGCTAGAACACTCTCACTGTGCACATCGTCGCAGATGGCGCACGTTTCGCGACCACGTACAGGAATGCGCAAATTTCGCTCGAGGCGAACTGGCTCGACGCCGTCGCTTTCACCCTCGACGCTCGCCGACCGTTGCGACTCCTCCACCGATCGCTTCACGCTGCTATCGCGAAACTTCTCCCAGAACTCGGTGCTCTTCCACTCCTTCAGCAAATCGTTCTGCTCACACAACTGTACGTCAGCATCCGCTGCATAGGCCTCTGCTGGTACAGCGTGCTTTGAAGGTCCCCCCTTCTGGCTCGGCTCGCTATAGTGGCCCATGTTGCTCTCACCACTTTTAAGAGACTCAGTGGACTCGCCTAGGGCTCCTATGGGCGCTACCGTACTGCCGCTCATCTGCTCTGACTGGACTTCTTTGTCTCGCGAGTTGTCGGCCAATGCCCGTATTGACGCTCGTCTCGACCGCCTGCCCGACCGGCTGCGCCTTGACCGCCTCGTCGGAGACCGCTCCTTGCGCGCGTCGACCACGCTGCTGATCTCGGAGGTGTGGCCCAGTGGCTGGTCGACCGCCAGATGGAGCGCACCGCAGCTGCTGGCCAATGACGCTGGGGGCAGCGCCGACTCGAGCGACTTGTGGCGACCTCTCTGGTCTCGCCCCGACATTTCTGACGACACTGAATGATCAACTACGCGCACCATTAACGCGTGACTCACAAACAGATCGTCGGGCTTGAAGTCGACTTGGTCGTCCTTGAACTCCGCACTGCTCTCTCTGGCGCCCAACTTGCTGCTGATCCGCCGCATGCTGGCGCCATCGCACTGGCGAGGCAACTCCGGGCTCAGTCTACAGTCCACTGCGTTTGCCGACAACTGACGTCCCTGCGCCTCAATCTGGGCGATGCGGACTTCCGACAAGTCGGCAAGGTCCGCGAAAGGCTCGACGATTCCTGTACCGAAACCGTCCCAGCTGCGAGAACAAGCGAGTTCCAGAGTGCCTAGCTCCCAGTTGACATCAGTACTACCGACTGCGCTGTCGACACACAGCTTGAACGCGAACGTCCCGTCGGGACCGACCTGGACAAGGCCCTCCTGGAGGCCAAACTTCTCCACAGCAGACTGGTATGGGCGGAACAAGAACTGCACGGCCTCCGCCTGATTACCTCCTACACCCGCACGCCCCAACCGATTCACCTCCGTCACAAAGTCGACGTCTACCTTCGCCACCATATTCCGCTGATTCCAGTTGACCAAGTGCACCTCGCGCGATCCCACTAACTCTGGCCCATCGTGCGCTACGTGAGAAATCGTCTTCGGCCTCTCGCTGGCACAGGAGTGATGGTCGGAAGGCGCCGGGCCCTGCATCTCAGAAGACTGCAGTCGGCCGCCCTTGACCTTGACCGCCTGGTCGCACTCGCGCAGCTCAGCCTTAGACAGCTTCTGCACTGTGAGCGGCATTTCGGTGCACTGCACGCCGAAACAACTCACGTCTGCCACGTTCTCAGCTGCATCGACGAAGACCTGGTTCATGTAGGTGTTCCAGCCAAGCTCGCCGACCTGCTGGCACTGGCCTACGCCCTGCGGCTCCTCCTCTACTTGTTCCTCAACGACTGGTTTCTGCTGCTCTGGCGGCTTTTCTCCAAGCGCCACTGTGTGGGCCGTTGGCCTGCCCTGCCAGCCGCGGCCGCGAAACTGCTGAGAGGTCTGGGGGCAGTCTCTTGCGTAGTGACCAGACTGTCCGCAGCGGTGGCAATTGGGTGGACCACCCTGGGCGTGGCGAGCGCCACGAGACTGCTGCTGCTGACCACCCTCGATCGCCAATTGCCGCTGCGGCACCTGCTGGTAACTAATGGAGGCCTGCTGACCGGGCCCCTGCCCACACCAGTCTGAGAATTGCCCATGGCCATTTCTCGACTGGTTGCTGCTGGAACCTCCACCTCGAGTGCCAGGCTGCTGTCTGTTTAGCGCCTCTCGCTGACCGCCAGCCGTAGCCTCACTGAGCTCGACGGCTCGCTGCAACATGCCTACGACGTCCTCGAGGTCCTTGCTGTCGTTGGAGATCATAATCCACTGGTACTGCTTGGGGACCACACGAATGAGGGACCGCTTGGTCTCCTCCTTCCACTGGTCGGGCGTCATGTCCGGGTAGGCCTTGCTGACGAGGTGCCTGATGTCGGCCACCAAAGACTCGACTGGCCTACCGTCCCACTTCACTTCCGTCAATCTACAGAAAGCCAAAAACGAGTTCCTACTTGGACCATACAGCCGCTTCAACTTGTCCTCGATCTCCTCGAAGGACAATCGGTCGACGCCGTTCTGCGCTTGATACTGGATAATGGCCTGTTCGGCCTCGCCGCCAAGCCAACTTTCAAGAATGCCAGCCCACTGTTCGTGTGGGATGCGCTCCACCTCCATGCGTCGACGAAACCGAAACAAGAACACCTCTACGGTCGGGCCATTGCCGCGCCCGTCGCCGTAGAATCTACCGATGTCGACATACTGTCGCCAGCCGTCGGGTGACGGCGCCCTCCGTTGCGCCTGCGCGAACCTGCGCTGCTCCTGCCAGTGTCCCTGTGGACCGTAGTCGGGCGGCTCCTCTTCGCCGCACTCCTGCCAGCCGTCCTGCTGCTGGTCTTCGCCGCGCTCCTGCCAGCCGTCCAGCTGCTGGTAATACTGCTGCCTTTCACGCAGCTCCTGCTCCTGGTGGATCTCGTCGTCGCTCCATGTGGTCGGATCAGGCCCCCGCGCCCTGCACAGCTTCTGATCGTACTGTGCAAACGAGTCAGGCCCCCGCGCCCCGCGCAGCTTCTGATCGTACTGTGCACACGAGTCAGGCCCCCGTGCAACGCGCAGCTTCTGATCGCTCTGACCTTGAGGAGACGACTGGCGATTGCTCCGAATAAACTGATCAGGCCCCCGCGCCCTGCGCAGCTTCTGATCTCCCTGACCACTGAACGCGGCCGACGCTCGCCGCACGGGACTCTCCATGGAACGATTCGGCCGGTAGGTGTCCACTGCCAACGTTGGTGCAGGGGGCAGGAGATGCCGCGTGCCGCGCGACTGCACCACCGGCGCCGACGTATACCGCGTCGACACAGAGTCAGAGACGGCCCTACCGTTGGAGGCGCCCTCGAACCATTTCAAGCCTCGATTGGTTTGCGCCGTGCGTCCATCTCCCTGCTCTCTCTCCCTCTCTGACGGCGCGCAACTACTGCCTCTCTCTACCAGTTTGCGCCTGTCGCCGCCCGCGACGCTCTGCTGTCGGCGGCTCTCCTTTGTGCTTGCCCCTCTCTCTCCGCCCGTGGCCGTCGCTCCCTCTCCGTCCGTCTGCCCTTGACGCGCCGCGCTACCCACGCTCTGCTGCCTGCACGAGTCGTAAACTCCGTCGCCGTCGTCGTTGTCGTAGCCACTGCCGTCGTAGTCGCCGCCGTATGGCGCAGGTGGCGAAGCTGGCTGGTTGGTTCTGCTGGCGTCGGCGGAGTGACGCAGCTGCCCCTGCCTCAACTCCGCTAGCTGCTGCACTACCTCCTTACTCTGCCGGGACAGCTCCTCGTTCTGCTTGAGCAGCAGCCGCACGGCGCTATCAAGAGAACCCTGTTCGCGCCGCATGGTACTCATAGAGTCGGACAAGCTGTCGACAGCGGATCGCAAGGGAGAATACATAGCCATCGCCTCTTGCAGAGTTCGCGCATACGCCTCGGCGACTTCCTCACGCAATTTCGACTCGCTGGTGCGCGGCTGGCAGTGACGACAAAACGGTGTGGCGGGAAGCGGTAGACTCTGCACGCACGCGTCGCAAAACTTGCTCGGGCAGTCGTTCGTCAGGCACTCGATGGCCGACTCGAGCGACACGAACTGGCCACAACCGCAGCACTTCGGCTGCGCCCTCCTGGCGGCGCGCGCGCCGTTGTCGGCCGCCGCCGCTGCGTCGTCCTGTGACGCGTCGGACATACCGGACTGGGGCAAGAAAATACCCTCCTTTTGGCCCTTAATTAAATTAAATTCGACTTCCCCCCGGGCTGGGTGACCAACAACTACAGACAGCACGACCTTATTCTCAGTTGTGACAGCTCAATAACTGCCACGGTGTCTGTAGGTTCGATTCCTGGAACGCACAGTCGAGACACTACGAGCCACCCCACCACCCCGGGCGGAACTGAAAATCTCCGATTTTCCGCGAGACACAGGAGTAAGAAGTGAAGGAAGCGAGGGCGTCGCGGCACCACTGCAAAGTAGAAGGGACCTTCCACCACACAGCGTCAGGTGGCGCACCCTGAGCACTCCAAAAATGAGATGTCGGCGCACTGGACAGCCGAAGGGACCTTCGACGCCAGAGACCGCCGACGCGCACACAAACGAAGGGGTGGATGAAGAGGATCGACGACGTCGACCTCAGGACGCTCCAAGAGCTACAATCCGCGTGCCTCTCGGCGAGCAGACACCGGAATGTTAGTCGAGCGCGCGGCGAGTGTTGGGCCCGCTGGGAAATATTAGCGCGTGGGCCTGTCTAGGGTCCCTGGCACGTGGCTCCTCCGCCGAAGCCGGATCTCGCACACGGCCGGACCTCACTAGACAGCGCTGACCGGGCCGCTCTGCGTCTCTCCCAGACCTGCAGGTGCGGGGGGTCCAGATATCCCAAGCAGCCACACACACAGCCACACAGACTCGCAGAACTCTGAAGGTCGTGTTCAGACACTCCTCGCAAGCGCTCTGCACTCCAAACTCCGCGCTCGCCTGCCCGCGCGATCGGCGCTGTCGCTGCTGCTGAGGTGCTGCGTCGCCCACAGCCACGATCTTCCACAAAAACACTTTCTTCTGGGCGCCGGGTCACGACAAGCCAAACTAGGGCGCCACACGAGTCCTACGCGCCGACTTTTCTAAGTCGCAAAACTACTACACGCGTAGACTGAGGCAAGATGGCGACGCGCACACACAAAAGATACACATGCCCAAATATGGTCACGATTCCGAGAATCGCCTACGTCAGCACTTCGACCATTGGCTACCTCGGCCCTAGACGACCTATCAGCACACGCGACAGCGCACATGCCCATATATGGTCACAAACGCCGACACTGCTGATGCAATCGCCTTGACCATTGGCTACTCGTTGTCACGTCACTGGGAATTAGTCGGGAGGGCAAGGGGTAAAGTCGGAAGGTCGGAAGGTAAGGTCGGAAGGTCGGAAGGCAAAA
>JASAMY010001589.1:0-40915 GCA_030248085.1 Paralinhomoeus sp. GSCO2_6 | reverse complement strand
CGAAAGCGGTGGCGCGGCCGCTGGTGGCGGCGCCCGTAGCCCAGACCCGCGGCCGAAGAGCACATCGGCCCCAGTGCACACCCGCTCGCCGAGCCGCTCGCTCCAGCGCCTCTTCCTTCCTCGCGCTCTCCCCGCTCCACTTTCTGACTGGCAGCGGCGCCCCTCCAGGGCGTCCGCCGAGGCGGCGGAGTAGCTAGCGGCGGCGACGGTGCGCCTGGCCCCGCGGCCAGACATCTGGTCGGCCTCGGCGACTCCACCGCCCCACTCGGTCGCCGCACCGCCAGGGCGCCTCTTCCCTCCCGCGGCGCGGCGGTCGTTCTCCTCTCCGGGAGTCGCCGACACCTCCCTTGGGTCGAGGCGACTCTCCTTCGACTCGCCGTCCATCGTCGTTCGTCGAGGGCGCGCCCGACAAGAAGCGAGGAAGTCGAGAGCCTGAGGCCGGGCGCCCGGAAGCCCACACGGGACCCTCCCCCTCCTCTTCTTCGCACTCGCTGGGGGAGCAGGCGCGCTCGACCAAACCCCAGGTCAGTCCCGGACTACGATGACGCCTCCTTCCTCCCACGCACAGCTCTCCACGACGATGACCGGTTCGCTTCGGCTCGAGCGCGCAGCAGGGCGGCGACGGTTGAGAAGCCGACGCGGTCTACCTATCGCGGCCATACTACGCCTGGTGTCGCTACAGTGTAACACACGAACGACTCCTCAAACCAACAGCCGCCTTTATTGGGCAAAGGCAGCATTCCACGACGACGCGCGCTCACACAGGGCAACGCTCACGACGGCCAAAAGCCACAAAAGATGGAGCGCGCAACTCACTAAACAGCAGAAGTGGAGGAACGAACAGAAGCGGCCGTTCCCACGGGCGAGGGGGGTAGAGACGGGCGAAGGCCTGTACCACATAAGAACGCCAAACGTCCGCAAGGGGGGAGAGGGGGAGGGGAGGCTGTCGCACACAAAGTACGCAAGTCGTCCGCTGCCTCGGCTACCTGGCTGGCTGGCCGGCGGCCACGGACGACGCACAGGCAGACAGACGCACACACAATGTCGACAAAAGCTACAACGGGGCGGCGGGGGAGAAGAGGGAGGGCAAAGACTCATGGTCTCTACACCTACAGTACACTAAAGTTGTAACATGTGCACGGTTATGCAAATTTTTGTAATACTTACATATATGAATGTATGAGGCGTTACATAAAAATACACCCACAACATTCCCCATTGCGTATTTTTTAAATATTTCATACTGTACTGCGCTTTTTAACTGTACTGACTTAAATTACAATGGCAAGGGTTCGTTTCTTAACACACTGTTGCGCAACAAATTGAATCCGAATATTGCGCATTGCACAGTGATACGGCGAGTAGCTCCTCTTTTATGTTAATTACATGTATGCTGCCCACTGCCCCCGGTCACGCTACTGGAGCGAGCAGGGCAGGGGTTTGTGTTCGCGTATGCATCGGTCGAACTGCTCCCCACAACCATCATTTGCGCAAACACAGCACCGGCGGCGAAGCATCACCACGCCACGAGACCCTAACGAGATTTCGTTATTGGTGGCAAGCGAGATTCGAGGCATAACAACGACAACGAGATCTACACCTCTTAAAACAATTGCTACATGCCAAATAGAGATTTCACGTGGATACGGTGCTTCTCTTGCATCAAGGCACTGGCAGCATCGGAGAACCGCACCAACTTGCGCCCAAAGCACGGCGCGTACCGCTTCACAATGCAGCTAAGCAACGTAGCTAACGTGAAAGGGATTTTTCGTCAGTTTCTTTCTGCTGGACCATAATGTACATGACTCACATTTCATATTGCCGATATGTCCAAACGCGACCAAACAACCTCTAGCGCAAGTGAAGAGCGCAGTCCTCCTTAGCCTCGGTCCACAGCTGCTGACCGTCGGGCATCTTGTAGGGATGTCGCTCTTTGTGGACACCCCAAGTTGAAAGGGGTGGCATCGTTCCACGAGATGCGGCCCTGAACAAACCAAATCCGTCATGACGCCGATAAATTACGACTGTGACGATTACACAGGCCACACACACCAGCATTTCTTGTCGCCGTTCCTGGGGGACCTTCTTTCGGCCCAAAAAAACAGCTCTAGACTGTCGACTGTAAAGGGCTTGTTAGCGCCCATGTGTTGGCACACTGCAGGGGCTGTCGGCCAGTCCGGGATGTTTCGCAACTCTTCCACAGATGGCGCCATCAGGCCGCAACCGCAGAGGCACTCGAAGGGCACGCAGCTCGCACCGAACAGGAATGGAGAAGGCACGGTCCGTCCCACTGGCGTGGGAAGCGTGTTCGACGCACCTCCAAACTTGCGAGTTGGGCCCTTCTTCCCAGCACCCAAATAACGGGACAACAGGGCAACACGTACACAGTGGGCAACGTGAAATGCGTTGTGTGACACCTGACGTCTACTACACATTCCCCAACTTTCATTCGTTTCCATTATAGGAGCACAGAGTTATGGTGCAAGCATTAGCGACACTGCAAATAGTGCATTCTTATTGTCTTTCTGTCTGTGGGATTTGTCATTTTGACTCACGACAGCTCTTTTCTCTATCGTTGAGTGCATGCACTTTTTGGCGGTTTCTCAATCGTCGCTGCAAATGTGTTGCTAAGTAGAGCCAGTTCTTGCTGGTTTTTGCATTCGCGAAGGAAGAGCGCCTACAAAATACAAAGCCGGTTTCTTCATCAATTTTTTGCAGTCGCTACAATGGTTCCTTGGTGACCATGGAAATTCAACTTCAAACCGACTAATTGTCCATGGAAATTCAACTTCAAACCGACTAATTGTCCCTTTTTTAATATCCACCTTGTAAAGCTGTTTAGCAAGAAAGGACCGCATGTCCCACCTGAATCGGGGGCTTGAAGTTTTACCAAAAACAGATTTTTTTTCGAAATGAAGTGTGCAATGTAACATGAAAAACACAACAATTTGCTTGCAATGGTTCAACTTCGCAATGGTGCAGCCGATTTGCTTAAAACTTTGCAAACGTCTAAGTTAGACTACTTGCTACAAGTGTTTAAAGTTTGAGTTAAATCGGTTCTCCTAGACCCGAGTTATGCTTTGACAAAAGGTGCGACAGGAGGGCGGGACACCCTGTACTGACGACATTCATGAGGAGAACACGAACTCCGTTGTGTTAGGCGCGTCGTCGTAGCTAGGTACTGACATTCAATTCAATGTAGCACATTTTTTGCTGACCGTCGCGCCAAGTAAAGTGGTAGTCTCGGTGAACTTGTATCCCCAGCAGTGCATTTGTAGCCACAGGAAGGAGCTTGTCCCCCCCCCCCCCCAACCCCCTTCCCCCAGCTGAATGGGGCAAGGTTGCGGCGTCTCTCCTAGTCCCCCTGTCAGAAAATCCTGGGAATCCTCCAGTGATGTTGAGGTAAAGAGGTGGCGTAGCGATGGCACTTCCGTTTCCTGCTTTGGACTCTGGCTGTCCCCTGGACCGCCGACGCCCACTACTGCGCCGCGATCCGCCTCGATCCGGGAGTGGGGGGGGGAGGGAGGATGGCACCACGCATTGTTCTGCCTGTCCGGTCATCGCTAGTCGCCGCTACCCCTCTACCGTCCGTCCGACATACATAGACTTTGAGTGTGGACAATGGTAGAAGTCCGTTGTGAGCAGTCCCAAACTAGCCCCCCCCCCCCCCCACCCCCGCCTCCCCTACATCGCTTGTCGCCGTCGCAACAGGCGCGTTAGAGATGTTTAGTTCCCTCCGTTGTGGGCAATGCGCTGGCTTTCCCACCCAAAAACAGTGGCTCCTCTCCTGTGCCTGCGCTGTCTGTAGTCAACGAGCGTTGGTGCGTGTCGACCTGCCTCTCCCAGGATGCTCGAAAGACTGCCGGTGATGTATGTAAAAGCGCCAGCAAAATAAGTGTTTACGCCTACACCCCTTTCGTAGCCAACTACCGTGTGCGTGTGGTTTAAAAAGACCCTGGGGTACCCGTGTGTTTACCCCGGGCTACTATCCGAGAATCAATGGTAAAAAAAGCATTGCTCCACCTCCATTGTGATTTTGCATCACTATTCATGCCGATGGCTACGCAGAGGTGTATGCAAACAATTTGTGCATAGCTAGCCTTTTAACATACAACACCAGAGACTGTTGTTCGCGGCGAGGTGGCCGCGCAGCTTCGCTTGCCCGATGTCGGACGCTGTCGTCTCAGCAGCCGGCAACTGCGTCATCTCTTTCTCACTGACGATGTCTGGATCGAGGCTTTCTACTTAGTATTCACCTTCACTTCAGAGGCGAGCAACTTACCCATTCTGTACGCCACGCAAGAGAGCCGGAGGGGGAGGGTAGGGCGACCGCCATCCAATTGAAATTGTCACTGTCCGTATGCATGCTCCATTTGACCGATCCACGAGCCAACCACTAGCGGATCCAGACGGGGAGGGGGATATAGATAGATAGATACGGCTGATAGAGAGTTTATAGCGCCCAAACGCGGACTCTGCCTGCCTCGGCATCGGCCGCCTGCGTGGTCGCCGTCGGAGCCAGCCCTAGAAAAGAAGAAGGGGAGGGGCAAAGGTGGTCTCCCCCTCCTGTCAGCTCAGATTTGGGGGTGGGAGGAGGGGGAGAGCTCAAAGGACGAAGATTATTCCACGGGTTTTTTTCGGAGTCCTTACCTTTCCTTCGTATCCCTTGTTGGAATGTGCGTATCTATGATTTCTACTTAATTTCAATGCATAAAATGGTAAAAGTAACATTCAAGAACACAATTTTTGCCTGCGGCGCAGCACATAATTTACCAACCAAGACTAAGGAAGAGCGAGGAATTGCGTGCCAAAACAGAGACAATGTGAAACAAAATTTTGGTGAAGGAACAGAATTGTTGCCTGCGGCGCATTCTTTTGGCACAGGTTGGTTACACAGTGCCGTTGGTGGCAAATTTCTAAAATGTAGTATGGTCCCGTTTTTGCAAAATTTGATTGGGATGGAACTACATATATACCCTAACAACGCTTACAAATAGCTAGCATGTTTGTTCTAATGATGTGTGTCAACAGTCGGCGCGGTGATTCAGGGCTTGAATACGACGCTCTTGTCAGCGAGAAAGGTGTATTCGTTCGCAGCCGAAAGCTGGGGTGATGGCAATGGCAGGATGGACTGCAGTTTCCCGTTTGTTGTCAACTGCCTGCGCCGCGTTCGCCCCACACTCAAAACAGCCACATTTCTCATCGAACGTGCAAGTGGCGGGCCATCCCTCTTTGCGTCGAACCCGATAGCCGCCCAAGTTTTCGACTTCGTTCACCGATCTGTGTCACAAAGGTGGAGATGGATACATACTGACAGAGAGACAGAGAGAACAAAACAATGTTCAGGTCCCGGCTGCCCCGCCCTCCGTTCTCGCTCCTTGCGCAAGTGGCTGGTCTCGTTGAAGACGTCGTCACGAGAATTGAGCGCAAACGTAGCACACTGGTATATCTGCATGTTACCAGGTCGGCCTTGCACTACTCCACTACATCTCCTGGGCGCATGGACCGACCAGCTGTGCGTCCGCCCGACCAGATTATGTCGTGCCGTGTGTTCACCCAGAAGTCGCCAGCAGAGCCTGCCTGTTGGTCACTCGTCGAACTGATTCTCAACGATTCCACCGCTGTGAGCAGCGTCCTCAGCTGCAGCAGCCCCCCCGCCAGCGCCGTCTACACGGCCGAGCTGCTGCGCGAAGTGGCGCACACGCTCCAGCGCCTCATACTGCACGCCTTCTGGTGCGTGCCACCACCCACCGCTGAGCGCGACTCTCTGCACCTTCCGAAGCTGCGCTCACTTTGGGCGACGGTATTGGTCGGCAGTTGGGACAGCAGCGACCCCTTCTTTGCCGTGGGCCGCGCGGCACCGGAACTTCGCCGCCTCGGAGTGACAGTCGCAGTCGCGCTGCCTCACCGACGACAGCGGGGCGCTCGCTCGCTGCGCTGCTTCGTGGAGAGTCTGGAGCACCTCGAGCTGCTCGACGTCTTCTTCTGCCACGGGCCGCCCGTGGAACCGTGCGTCTGGCCCGCCCAACGCGGGGCCCTCGCCGTCGGCGAAAACCTGCGGCGCGACGCCCACTGGACGATGGCGACAGCGATCCTTGGCGACAACGTCACGCTACACGACGACCTCTGGGTGAAATTCGCTTCCGACTGGGTAGAGGGCTGGGGGGAGATGTATTGTCGACGGTCGGAGCTCGCGCTAGACGTTGAAACGAGATATGTTGGGTATGTTGAACGCGTCAAGCACCTCTTCATGCAGTGATCGTTCTTGGATCTTGGCCGACCATGCTCGTGCCGCTAGAGTGGGTCCGCCATTTCGCACGACTTGCGTCTTGTTCATAGCCGGTTTCGTAAGAGTAGAGTAATTAATGTTCAACTGAACTGAACTGAATAGGCTGCTCAATTTGCGATTCTCGATGCTTCGTTTTTAGAGCTCGTTGTTTCTTGTGGTGCAATTTGTGTGGCGCTCATGTTGGTTGCCGGCAATCGGTTACCACATATGTAACTGGGCGGGGTTTCTTTTCTTGGGGGGGGGGGGTGGGTATCCGCCACCGACAACCCTCTCGTAACGCTGCGCTGCGCCTTTCGTCAAACGCTTGTGTTTCGCAAGTGCGGTGTAACCGTTGAAAAAAGGCAATTCACAAAAGACGCAACAGACGCAACAGACCCTAAGCCTAAGCAAAAGCCTAAGCCTAAGCGAAAGCCTAGGCCTAAGCCTAAGCCTAAGCGAAAGCCTAGGCCTAAGCCTAAGCCTAAGCGAAAGCCTAAGCCTAAGCCTAAGCCTAAGCCTAAGCAAAGCATAAGCCTAAGTCTAAGCCTAAGCCTAAGCCTGAGCCGTCGCGTCTGTTGCGTCTGTTGCGTCTGTTGCGTCTTTTGGAAATAGCCTGAAAAAACGGACAGAGAAGGCAACAACGAAACTATGCTCCGAGATGCGCTGATGCGCCCATGCGCCCAAAAGCATTTTGGTACGATATTCAAACATCTTCCCCCGCGTCACCCACTGATCCCACGTCCATATATAATTGCCGTATTCGAACGGGAAGCGAGACAATGGGTTACAAAGCGAGTCAACCGCATCAGACATCAATGCATCAACGCCCTCGCGCTGGTCGGGTCGGACGAGCTGCAGAAGAGAGGCGCGGCTAGCGCTTGGAGCTCGCCCTAGCTAGGGCCTACACGAGACAGTCGGCCAGCTGCTTGCCGAGCAGTCTGGCGTGGCGCTAGGCAGCGTATGGCCTAGTGGTAAAGAATCGGCCTCTTGCGCGCAAGGTACATACCTGTGGGTTCGATTCTTGATGGAGCCACTAGACCCGACGACTTTGCTTTCGATGGATTTTCTCGCCTTCCCTAGATTATAGATGGCGTTTTTCCGAAGGTCTTTGGCTAATTGCGCGGCTCTAGACAGGGAAGGCGTCACGGATATGGGTAACGGTATGCTATTGTATATGGGCCATTGACGGTCTCCTAGCGTTGCCCCTAATCCAACAACAACAACAAATAGCGTGACGCTTCCACGTGAAGTGCTTCAGGATCGCCATCGCGCCCTCGTGGAACTTCTGAAGCGATACCCACGCAGACTGGGGGCCTCAAAACGAGCCGACACGCCTCACCTGCATGTAGTGACCAAAGGAGTCGCGGGAGCTGAGCTGAGAGGCGCACTCGCGACAACGGCTGCTTGTCTAAACGACACGGAATCGATAGTTGTACGAAGTCGTGTAATACAGTGAGCTTGCGCACCATTGTCGGCGTCCGGCAACCACTCGAACAAGTCGGCCACGACGGCCAGCTGAGCGGTCGACGCGCCGTCTGCGAAGACTAGACCCGTCGACTGTCCCACGTGCCAAATCTGCGAGCTGCGCTGTCGACACCTTGTTCCATGCGCGACCGACACCGGCTTCGAACCGCGTCGCACAGGTCGACATGGAGCCGACAGACAGAGCTCGAGACGGCGTCGACTTGGACCTAATCGCAGAGTCGACCGCGTCACCGTACACGTCGAAGACTTCGAGCGCGAACAGCAAACGCCAGCAGTGGAAGCAGAGCGGCGACTTCACGAGCTGCAGCAACGCGCGCGGCGGTCGGCAAGATTTGTTTTGGTCTCGAGAGGCCGATGGGCCTGCCGCCTCTCCCTCGTCGGCGAGCAGTTGGAAAACGACGAGCATCTAACGCGACACGAGCAACAGTGGCAGCTCGCCCAACGTTCTGCCAACTGTAGGAGCGGTTGCGGAGCGGTCGGCGTCGGCCACGAGACCGCACAGACTGCAGCAGCGTTCGTTCGCCAGGTGCGCGTCGAAGTGCGCGGCGAAGTCTCAGGCGCGCGAGTGGTAGTTCTCATTGTCGGTCTTCTTGAGCAAGGGCGCGTTGGCCTTCGCCTCCTTGGAGGGCCGCGAGTCGAAGACGATGAGCCAGTCGGCGCAGCCGCCGTCGCGCAGCGTCGCGAACCACTCGGCCAGGTCGGGTCGGACGCCCTTGCGGTACACCTCCAAATCCTGGGCCGGCGAATCTTTTGACGACATAGCATAAGACAAACGCCCGCGCCAACCGCGACAACTGCAGTCGACAAAGTAGAGATGGGCCAGAGGCGCGACGAGTCTGCCGACAACGGGCAGGTCAGCGAGACTCGCGGCGGCCAGCTGTCGAGAGACCCCGACAGGCGGAGGCTGCGAGCCGCGTGCTCGGTGCACTGAGCTGGTTTTTTTCGTCCATCGCATCCGCCTCAGCTGCACAGCCTGAGGCGGATCCCCTTTCGCGTCTACGCTCACTTCGAGGTTTGTCCATTCATCGATGAATTATAATTGATATGCACATCATAAAGGCGCATTGATGTCTGATGCTGTTGACTCGCTTTTGCAGATATTGTCTCGCTTCCCGTTCGAATACTTCAATTATATATGGACGTGGGATCAGTGGGTGACGCGGGGGAAGAAGTTTGAATAACGCATGTTTTTGGGCGCATGGGCGCATCGGCGCATCTCGGCGCATCGTTTCGTTATTGCCGGCAGAGAACGCCCAGAGAAGGGAAAACGGATCTGGAAGGGGAAGGGGACGAGTCTGGAAGGGGACAGAACTTTGAGTAATTATTTTGGTGCGCTATAGTGTATGCCCTCCTCCTTTTCGCCCCACAAAAGATATTACTCTTCCTCTGCCTCCTTGGCCCCTTCGGCCCGCCAGACGTCCGCGAGCGGCGACGCCATGGCCGCGCTAGAGGCGTTCTTCGACACGCAGACGCGTCTGTCTACTCGCTCTCTCAATCGCGCGCGCTTCTGACCAATTTTCGGCGTCTTTTTGTAGGTGATGCACGAGACGCTAGAGGGCGACAGCGCCGAGAAGCCGCCGCTGACGGTCGAGCGAGCCGAGAGCCTCATCGCCGACGTTCATCCCGCTCGGCCGCCGAGCGCCACACCGGTGCGTTTTTTTATCGCAGTGATTGTCGAGTCGAATCTTGCTCGCGAAGTTTTTCCAAGAAAGGTGGATGATGCAAATCGAACAACCCGGCTGGCCGTAGATCAGCGGTCGACTTCAACGAGCTGCTTGAGGCGGTCTCCATTGGCGACTTTGTGCGGCACGCACAACCCGACAAGAAACAGAAGGGAGAATGCTGTCTGCTCGTCTTCCCCGGTTGTTTGCCGGTGTTTTTCTGTCAATCACGTACACGACCCGCAGCCCTCCTTTTTCCTTATGTGTGCTATTGCGAAATTGATGGGCCAATCCCTTTCCACCCACCCCACGGCCAAATGGGTAGTGTATCCCTGGATTGGAGCGTGACACACATTGTGGTGTGCTGTTTAGCGGACGAGAACATGCTGAGCAGCTTCAAGCGCATCTGCGTGGTTGGTGGCAACAGCATGAACCAGGTGAACGCCAAGAAGGACAAGAGGCCGCCGTACATCGACCCGACCTGCAAGGTTGTTGTTGTTGTTATTAATTGCAGAGAGCGTTCCATTTTTCCTTGAGGAAACGGGCGGCGTCGACCGGTGCGTCCCATAGTGAGCGGACGCTGAGTCCGCTGCTGTCCGCGCCCGGGCAGTCAAAGAGATGCCTGGTGTCGTGTACTGCCGCCCCACACTGAGGGCAGGCAGCATCGATGTCTGGGTCCAGCCGTGTGCAGTAGCTGCGCAGCAGGCGGCAGTGGCCCGTCCGTAGCTGAGCGAGGAGGCAGCGCTCGGCTCGAGTCAGTGAGCGCTCGGAGGGGTGGACCGGCGGTGGGGGCGCGCCCAGCACGCGATTAGCGCCTGCACCCCTGGCGGAGCTGACCGCGTTGGTGTGGAGCCGTCGGAGCGACGAGCGCAGTAGAGCGGGGGTCCCGACAGGCAGATGGTCGGCGACGTTGCGATAGTAGAAGGACAGCTGCGGCTTCATGTCGCGTCTAGGCGCGAGGCAGCTGCAGGAGGCCGTGGCAGGGGTGGGAGGGACGTCTGGTGGTTAGGTAGAACTGCTGCGCCAGTAGGGTGGCGTGCGCGCGGACGGGCAGTTCCAGCGCCTCGGCGTGCACGTCATAGGTGTTGGCGGCGACGTAGGTGCCGGTCAGCACGCGGAGGGCGGCAGTCTGGGCCCTCTCGAGTCTGAGCCAACTGGACTCAGACATGAAGGGCGCCCAGATGGCGGCGCCGTAGTTGACCACGGCCTTGGCCGTGGCCTTGAACGTCGTCAGGAGCGTTTCCCTGTCGCTGCCCCAGTCGCGGCCGGCGAGCGCCTTGAGGACTTTGGTCCGGCTGGCGCACTTGGCCGCGGCTGTGCGGGCGTGGGCGGCGAACGACAGAGTGGGGTCGAGAACGACGCCCAAGAGCCGCGGTGTTTTGGCCGTGGGGAGAACGGCCCCGTCAACACTGACGCCCAGCGTGTCGGCGACCTGAGCAGACCAGGGGGTGAAAAGCGTGGCTGTGGACTTGTCGACTGAAAGAGCCAGGCCCCGGGATTGGAAGAAGTCGACCAGCACGGCCAGGTAGTTGGTGAGGTTGCGCTGGAGGTCGGCCGTGTAGGTGCCAACAGTCTGGCCGAAGACTGTGAAGTCGTCGGCGTATGCGAGCACCTCGAGGTCAGGTGGAGGACGGGGGAAGCCGGCCAGGTAGAGGTTGAAGAGGGTCGGCGAGAGTACGCCGCCCTGGACAACTCCAGCTTTCACGCGTTTTGAGCGTGAGGTGGAGCCGGCGAAGTCGACTGCTGACCAGCGGCCCTGCATGTAGGCGACGAGCCATCGCCTGATGCTGGGACGGCAGTCTAGGTCGAGGATGTCCTCGCAGAGAATATCGTGGTTGACAGTATCAAAGGCCGAGGTCAAGTCCAACATTGCCGCTATCGTTCTCCTGGCCGGTTTGGGGGCATTAAGCCCCTGGCGGCCTTGTCGATGAACTGCCAAAGGGCAGTAAGGGTAGAGTGGCCCGACCGGAAGCCATGCTGCTCGTCACGGAGGGTGACTGCAGCGTTCAGGTGGGGCAGCAGCAGGCGCTCGATGAGCTTGGCGACTGGGGACAGCAGGCTGATTGGCCGCCAGCCCTTGCCTGTAGCCGTGTCCTTGCCCGGCTTGGGCAGGGGGATAATGGTGGCGCGTCGCCAGATAGGCGGGATAACGCTGGTCGACAGGGTGAGGTTGGCGAGATGTGCGAGGAAGGATAGGGCCACAGGGCCCAGGTGGTGCAGCATCACGGGCGCCAGGCCGTCAGGGCCGTGCGCGCGCGAAGGTTTGCTGGCTCGGATGGCGGTGGTGATGTCGTCGACGGTGAAGAGGTTGGCCGCCTCGTGTGGGAGGCGGCGCGCGCGTCGGCAGACGCGGCGGTGACGGCGGCAGCCAGGCTGGCGGGCTGGCCGATGGATAAATTGGCGGGCGAAGCCGGCCGCGAGTTTTCGCGGCTGCGAGACGGCCGGACGACCGTCAAAAGAGACGGCCACCGTCTCGGAGCGCGTGCCGCCTTTCGTCAGCAGTTTTATGGTCTTCCAGAGCTTAGAAGGGTCGGCGGCGATGTTAAGGTTGGCCACAAAGCCTCTCCAAGTCGATCGTTTGTGCTCGCACGCTGCTGTCGCGATTTGTCGGTTGAGATCGGCGATTGCCGGGTTGGAGGGGTCCGCCTTGCGAGCAGCGTCGCGCTGCTCAGACAGCGCCTCCACCTCGGCAGAGTAGTCGATGCGATAGTTGCGCCTTTTCCCGCGGGGGATGGCGACGGCGGAGGCACGTAGCAGGGCGTCGCGGAAGATGCGCTCGGCGCGGTTGTCGGGCCGGACCTCGGCCTCATCGGCTGCTGGACCCAGCGCCCACACCCAATGGTTATAAACAACCGCTTCCCCGCTAAAAATTTGCAGTGAGCGTGCCTCGAGAAGCACTGTTTTGCTGCTCCGTTGAGCTGCGGTTGCCGACGTCGACAGCGGCGCCCGAAGACCTCGTGCTGGTCCACGGGGAGCGGTACGCGTATTGGCAGCAGAATTAGCAGCGCTACTCGACGGCCATGCGAGACCATACCTGTAACTGGGTCTGGCAGAGTGGGGGGGGGTAGCTGGCCGATTTTGGGGGAGGGGTTCCGGAGCAAAAAGTGGGGGGGGGGGGGGTAGCTGGCCATTGTTTGAGTTATAATGGTACTTTTTGGTCTAAAATGGGTATAAAAAGGGTGTAAACAGTGTTATTTAGCTGTTTTATGGTCATATAACACTGAAAAGCACTGAAAAACACCAACAGTTACTCACCTTTATCGTTTTACACATGACGAAAATCCTTTGGGAAAATTCTGGGGGGGGGGGTTGGGGGGGAGTTGGGGGGTGGTTGAAAAACTAGTGGGGGGCCCCCAAAGCCCCCCCAACCACCCCCCCAGTTACAGGTATGTGCGAGACATGGTCATCCGCTGTAGATATAGCTGTGTCACGTCTCGCTACTTGTATTTCCACAACAAATTGCTCGACGTCTCCAACACTAAGGGCAAGTTGTTGTTGAGCCACCGCGAGAAACTGGCTCGCGCCTTTGGTGTGTATTTGTAGGCTTCAAAATGTAGGTTGCGCGAAGTGGCTGTGAAGCGATTATTTTAGGTTGTTGTTCGTCTGCTAAATCCGTGTCCGACTCTCGTATCACACAAGCCGTCGCGCACCACCGCTTCCGCCACCTCAATTCGCATGGAATTCTAATATTCTATAGTTTTTGTGTTTGATAGTTTAGAACTAATAACTTTCGGGAGGCGACAACAGAGAGAACGAAAAACACTAATAACTTTCGAGAGGCGACAAGAGAGACAATAAGAAGGCGTAGATTATAACGCACCCAAATAATTACTTTGTCCCCTTCCAGACTCGTCCCCTTCCCCTTCCAGATCCGTTTTCCCCCCAGAGAAGCAGAGAAGGCTCAAAAGTATTGTTGAATTAGCGAAGATGAGCGAAGCGGAGGTGGGGTCGGCGGCGGCGGCGGAGGGGCGCGGGCTGTCGAAGAAGGAGCGGAAGAAGGCGAAGAAGTGGGAGGAGTTCGAGCGCGAGATCAAGGAGCTGGGCGGCACCGTCGGCTCCTCGTCCGCCTCCGCGGCCGCGCCGGCAGCGGCGGAGCGTGGCGGCATCGGCGCCGGCAGCAAGATCGGCGACCAATTCTCGGTGTCACAGCAGAGCAAGACCGACACGCAGCTTCAGCAGCTGGAGAACGCGAAAAATATCAAAGTACGTTCGCGCCCGTGCGGCGCTTGATTCGAGTGACTGTGCACGCAGGCCTCACTTGGTTCTCTAGGTGGAGAACTTCGACATAACGGCCCAAGGCAAGGTGCTGTTTCAAGGCGCCTCGCTGACAATAGCGCACGGTCGGCGCTACGGGCTCGTAGGACCTAATGGGTATTTTATCTGTACTCAGTCGCTCTCTTTGTTTGGGTGCGCTAGCGGTATTAGTCTCTTAGTTGACTTTAGAATGGGCAAGACGACGCTGCTGAAGCACATCGCGAACCGGAAGCTGGCCACGCCGCCCAACATCGACTTGTTGTATTGCGAGCAGGAAATCGAGGCGGACGCGACCTCGGCCGTCGCGACCGTGCTGAAGGCGGACACGAAGCGGGCGGCGCTGCTCGCGGAGGAGGAGGAGCTGACCCGCCAACTGGAGGAGGGAGGCGAGGATGCGGTCGGCGCCGAGGCCACGGACCGCCTCAAAGAAGTGGGCGAGGCGCTGAGGGACATGGGCGCCGCGGCGGCCGAGCCCAGGGCGCGTCGCATCCTCGCCGGTCTCGGCTTCAGCAGGGAAATGCAGGTGCGCCAGCCATCTACCACTAGACCACCTTGCCGATCATTGGCTTGTGTCGGTGCTGTTGGCCGCGAGCGCACTGGTTATGCGGGGCGCGCTTGCAGGAGCGGCCGGTGGAGCAGTTCAGCGGCGGCTGGCGGATGCGCGTGTCATTGGCGCGCGCCCTTTTTGTCGAGCCCACACTGCTGATGCTGGACGAGCCCACGAACCACCTGGACTTGAATGCCGTCATCTGGCTAGACCAGTGAGACGATTAATTGCTCGCGAGATGGGCCATTGGATGAAATATGCCCCCACCCCTACGTGCAGCTACTTGCAAGAGTGGAAGAACACGCTGCTGATCGTCTCTCACGACCAGGGCTTCCTCGACAACGTTTGCACCGACATCATCCATCTGAACGACCGCAAGCTCGACTATTACAAGGGCAACTACTGTGAGGAGGGCCCTGGTGGGCGGGGCTGGTGGTTTGAGGAGCTTGTGGGGCGCTCTTTCTTCAGCGCAGTTCAAGAAGATGCACGCGCAGAAGCAGCGCGAACGGCTCAAGGCCTACGAGAATCAGGAGAGGGAGCTGCGGACGCTCAAGCAGTCCGGCAAGTCAGGCAAGCAGGCGCAGGAGCAGGTCAAGCGCCACCAGCAGAAGAAGGGCTCAAAGGGCGGCCAAGGCCGCCAGAACGACGCCGAGGCGGTGGAGAGCGCCGCGGCGCCCAAGGAGCTACTGCGGAGGCCCAAAGACTACGTCGTCAAATTTCACTTTCCCGACCCCGCCCCCCTCAACCCGCCCATCATGGGACTACACGGTCGGTCGTTCCCTGCATACTTGTAGCCGGGGCTTCGTATCGGGGGGGGGGGGGTACATATTGTCAGAGGCGACTACTCTTGGGGAGGAGAAATAGGTTATTTCCGATCAATGTTTAGTCGAAAATCCACTGTAAAATGTTAGAAATAGGTGGTTTTTTTTTGTTAATGTGTAAGGCTGTGTTACGTTTGTACCATGAAGTTACATGATCTCGGAATGTGTAACGGCAGCACTATGGGAACTTTTTGGACCTGTGTTTCGTTTTTGCCTAAACTGATCTTTCTGCATTTCAGTAGGTATGTGAGAATGTTTCCAATATTTCTGGGGGTCAAACCTCGGAGGTAAGGAGGAAGGGTGTCCCCTGCTCCTTCTCAGTTACACTTGCGCCTCTCCGTCGACGCGCTAATCCGTGTTAAGCCGTCGAGTTCGGTTACCCGGGTCGCGAGCTGCTCTTCAAGGGCGTCGACTTTGGCATCGACATGAACTCCCGCATCGCCATCGTCGGCCCCAACGGCGTCGGCAAGTCCACCTTTCTCAAGTTGCTCAACGCCAAGATCGAGCCCGTATGTACCTGTTGAGCCTGAAAATTGGGTTAGGCAGCAATGCCATGGCGTCTAGACGAGCGGGGAGTCGCGCATCCACCGACAGCTCAAGGTCGGCTGGTTCGACCAGCACGCCAATGAGAGTCTCAACGTGGAGCAGACGCCAGTGCAGTACTTGATGGTGCGCGTCATTTTTTTTTCGCGCTTCCTTTTTTTGCGCTTGATTTGTTTCTTACCTGTCTCTGTCTCCACAGCAAAAGTTCGGCTTGGAGTACGAGAAGGCGCGCAAGAACCTGGGCATGACGGGGCTGGTGTCGCACGCGCACGAGGTCAAGATCAAGGACCTGTCCGGCGGCCAGAAGTCGCGCGTCGCTCTCGCCGAACTGTCCCTCAGCGCCCCCGACCTCCTCATTCTCGTGAGTCGCCCCACATGCCCTCGATCCGATATTCGAACCCCCCCCCCCCCCACCATCAGGACGAGCCGACGAACAACCTGGACATCGAGTCGATCGACGCGCTCGCCGAGGCGATCCAGGACTACAAGGGCGGCGTGGTGATGGTGACGCACGACGAGCGCCTCATTCGGCAGACCGACTGCCAACTGTGGATCATCGAGGACCGAGGCGTGGCCGAGATCGACGGCGACTTCGACGACTACCGCCGAGAGCTACTCGAGAGCCTGGGAGAGGAGTACCAGGACAAGCAGAAGGACAAATAGTCCCCCTCCCTCGGAAGTGTGACCTACTGGCCAGTATTCCGTTGACGCTTGTTCGTTTCGACATTCGCCCGCACTCTGCTCAAGGGCGTCGCGAATTTTTTAGCGCATTCTGACCGCTTTTCGACCGGAGCTCTAAATCACATAGTTGGTTTAAAAATGTTTACCATGGAGGGACTGCTTCATTAAAAACCTCTCGCAAATTTTGATGAGAGTGTTGGGAGGGGGCGGGGGTGATCTTCATTGCTGGAGCCCCCCCCCCCTGCGACGCCCTAGAGCACAGCTCGGGGAGCGGCTCTCTTTCGGTGGTGTTTCCTCACGTGTCGTTGTTGACTCATTCACTCACGTAGGTGACGGTGATTTCGAGCTGTGTCGGTGCAGAAGAGAACCTTCTAAACCCTACTGCGGGGCGCACGCTCGTGCGGGACTTCTAATTGGCGAGACGACTATTATTTTGTTTTGAACGGATGAGGGGACGCGAATGGGAGTTGGCACGTTGCCTCTAGCCGTCGACAGCATGGACGGAGTCGCCGCCGTCGGCGCCGACGCCGCCAACGCGTCGGCGCCCTCCACCTCCGTCCCCATTCAGGTTGTCGGATTTTTTTTGGTCGGCCAGTTTGGAACGGCGTGTGGATCGTGGCTTAGACTAGGGTTTGAACCCCGGTTTAGATCAGGCCGAGCTCGCCCACGAAACCCCTTCGCCTTAGCGTCGGCGTGAAGCTCAAGTGCCCGTCGACGCCCATTAGCAGCAGGTGTCTGGAAGACTTCACGGGTGCGTGCGTGCGTGCGTGCAGCGCTAGTCGCCTGGCTAGTGGTTGCTAGCCGAGGGCGCGCTGCAGGCAGGGAGCCGCGTTGGGTGAGCTTCGCCGCGTGTCCCAGGCCTCCGTCGAACCTGGGCGTCTCGCGGTGGGGCCTCCAGAGCGCCGCCCTTTCCGGATCCGTCTCCGCGCTCAGCGCCACCTGGCCGGCCGCCGCCCTCGTGCCCGCGTGAGTCAGCGCATGCTACCAGGGGCGATCTCAGGAAGCATTTCGGGGGGGGGGCAGATCGTTTGGCCAAATAAAGGGTGTTTTTTTTTTTAAATTATCACATTTCTTTTTTGAATAACTTTTGTTTCCTTTGTCGGATTGTTATGAAATTTCTAACACTTATACTCAAGACTTTGGGATTTTGTCTGAAAAAAGAATCGTCGAATTCGGTTGAGGATTCCGAGAGTTATGGCGCTCCAAATCAGATGTCGCAGATTACACATGGCGAACAACCTAGGCCATTGGGTGGGGGAGGTCGGATGGAGAGGGGGCGGTTTCAGTCGAGCAGCAGCAGAGAATACTGTGCGCCGACCATATTAGACGAGCTGCGCCAGCCAAAAGCAAAGTTTGGCGTTTCGAAATTTGGCGTGCAGTACTGGATAGTTATGATTCAAACGATTTAGTTTGTAAAATGTGCCCAAAAAGCGACGTCTGATTTGGAGCGCCATAACTCTCGGAATCCTCAACCGAATTCGACGATTCTTTTTTCAGACAAAATCCCAAAGTCTTGAGTATAAGTGTTCCAAATTTCATGACAATCCGACAAAGAAAACGAAAGTTATTCAAAAAAGAAATGTGATAATTTAAAAAAAACGCCCTCTACCTATCTGACGTTTCGCACGCAAAGAGCAGCCAAAGAGGGGGGGGGGATGATTTCGAAGGGGCGAGCCCCCTCCGCCTAGGTCCGCCCCCGCTCGTTACCGTACCGGTGCCCGCACTGCACTGGCGTCGTCAAGCGCAGCCCCCTTTAGTCGGCGCCGAGTGTCGAGCACGGAGCAGGCGCCAGAGGCGATCGCCGTGGGCGCGGGCAGCGGTCGCGGCTCGAACGAGCGCTCGTCCGCCAGCTGCTACGCGGCCTCCCCGCTCGCTCGCGAGCCCAAGAGCGGCAACGGCATACTCATCGTGGACGGAGACAGCACCGAGGTCGGTCCTGTCCGTCTTGGCTCCGTCTCGTCTTGGCTCAGTGTCCGCACCGCTTAGATTCTCATCTCAAACAACAACGCCTCGCACCTCTTGGGCATGTACAGCGAGCAGCTGATCGGACAGCGGCTGTCGGCGCTCGTGAGGACCGCCTTCTGCCGTTGCGCCGTCGCCGAGGCCCCTCAGAAGGAGTTGGCCAAGAAGCGGTCGCGATCCGTGTCCACCGACGAGCAGGACGACAACAGCCGAGCTTGCGCCGCGTCCAACAACGCCCCCAGACCGCCGCCGCCAGCGCTGCGCAAGGCCGACAAGCTCGACAAATTCGTGCTGCGGGCGGAATCTCTGGAAGAGGACGACGAGACGACGACCGCTTGCGGAGCGGACGCGGTCCTCACGGACAGGATTCTCGACGAGAAGGGCGGCCTGCTCGAGAAGCACGGAACGCTCGTGCGTGCTGCCCAGTGGTCGTGTTCGATCTGTCGAAAGTGAAATTGGAACTGAGATGTAGATCAGCCTGGTGCGCGGCGCGTCCGAGCAGCTCGTCTCGTACTGGTCGGGCCCTCTTTTCGTGCCCGTCTCGCCCAAGCCTCCTCCCCCTCCGACCTCGACGATGCGCCAGCGGTCGCCGTTGCGCCACGCGGCGACGGAACGCGAGGTGGGACAGCGACTGAGTCGACTCAAGCGCGACGCGGCCATAGAGCCCTCCTCGAGCTACTCGGCCATGAGTCTCAAGAACGTCATCCAGAAGAGGAGGTGGCTTGTCGTCCTAGAGCCGGCCCGGGCGCGACACACGCGCTGCACTCTTGGGCCGCAGGTCGGCGGCTGTTGCGTGCGTGCGTGCTGGAGCGCGCGTGTAGCCCCGCTCCTCCTCCTTCTGCAGGGTCTCATTTATCGCACTGACGAAACCTGGCCGGCCCTGTTCGCTTCGTCTGCAGCGGTGGTGGACGGCGAGCCGGTCGGCTTGGGCGACGCAGCTGCGCCCAAGCTGGCCGCCGATCCGCTCGGATGTCACATCTCCGTCTTCGTGCCCGACCTCTCGCAGCAGCGGCTCGAAAAGCTGACGCCCAACCGAAAGGTACACGAGACTCCATGAGCATTCGCCTACTCCCATTCGCGCTCTAGTGCTTCCCAACGTTTAGGAAGTGATGTATCTGACCGCGCTGATCGGTGGCAGCGCCATTTCCGCCTTTGGTCTGTCGACGCGCGACGCGTTGAGCAGCTGTCGACACGCACACGTCCCTCTGCGTCTGGTCGTCGAGCGCGTCACTGCCGACGGTCTGCCGTGCTGCTGGCGTTCTCGCGCCGGCTCTGCTTGGCACTACCTAGGGATGGCGTGCAGGCGATGGCGCCGCGAGTCACTTCGAGCTGTCGATCGCGGCGTTCGAGTCGGTCGCGGGCGTGCTGGCCGTCCGACAGAACGGCACCGTCCATGCGGTCAACGGACACTTCAGTCGCGCTCTCTTTGGGGTCGCCGGCGCCGACCTGCGCGGAAAGGTCGCCTTTCGCTCGCTGCTTGTTCGCGCGCCATAGGTCTTGACTACGGTCCATAGGTCTTGACTACGGTCTTTCAGCCCGTCTCCGAAGTGCTGCATCGCGGCTGCTGCAGCAGCAGCACCCAAAGCTCTCTGCTGGCGGACGAACGCGCCCTGCCCTCGCCTTTCGACGACTCGAAGAGTACGTGTTGACCACGCCCCTCGCTTACGGAAGGCGATGTGAGAAGTTGGGCTGTCGCAGAACTGTCGGCGCCCTGTCGCGGCGCAACGGCCGCGCAGACGCCCAACGAGTCGACAGACGACGACCTGGACTTCTGCTGCTCGATCTACTCGAACGGTGGGCGGCGTCAGCCCATCCCCCCCCCCGCCCCCCGTCTGCGTATGCGCCTCGCGGGAACTCGACGCCGGTGCAGAGGGCGGCCTGAAGGCGGCTCGGTCGGCGCGCCAGACGCGGCGGCTGTCTTCCTCGCGCGACTCCGACTCCTCTTCCGCGGCCGACCCCGTCGCCGCCGTCCTGCCCGAAGGCGAGTTCGACGGCCACTGCGCCCGACAGACCGAGATGAGAGAGAAGCTCCGTGAGTGTGCTGCCAGGCGAGGCACTGGGGACCGGCTGTTCGGAATCGGAATCTGAATTCAGCCGCCCACTTTACGGTGTGGCGCCAACAGCTGAGGGACGGGCACGTGCTGACGTTCGTCTGGCTCGTCTACTCCCGGCCTCCGTCGACTGCAGCTGCGGCCGGGGCGACGGAGCAGTCGGCGGTGTCGACGACGCTGTCTCCCGCCGCCGTGGGTGGTCGGTCGCTGCTGACGGTGTCCGAGTCGGAGTGCGGCAGCGGCGGCCTGGAGATGCACTCGTGCTCGGGCGTGGCCGAGCGGATGGCCTGGTTGGCGGAGGCAGCGCGTCACGAGATGGAGGCGGGCGACTATGCGGACGACTTTGAGACGCTGACGAACCTCGTCGGCAG
Source organism: Paralinhomoeus sp. GSCO2_6 (assembly GCA_030248085.1). Taxonomy (NCBI): domain Eukaryota; kingdom Metazoa; phylum Nematoda; class Chromadorea; order Monhysterida; family Linhomoeidae; genus Paralinhomoeus; species Paralinhomoeus sp. GSCO2_6. Next base: position 20,271 of record JASAMY010001589.1, on the reverse strand, counting down.
GGGCACGTTCGCGACCGTCCGTCTCGCCGCCAGAAGGACAGACGGACTGCTGGTGGGCGCGCGCGCTTCCGTTCGATTCGTCAGATTCAAACAGTTTTCGCTGCAGGTCGTAACGAAGTTCGTCAATAAGCAGCGCATCTTGGAGGAGTCCTGGGTGACGATGGACGGCACCCGGCAACCGATCGAAATTTATCTCTTGAAGACGCTGAGTCACCCCGGCCTAGTCAAGGTCCGAGAAAGGGAAATGCGTGTCCGCCTCGTCGAGCGCGCACTGCGCCGTGTCTCAACAACGCAGGTGCTGCACGTCTTCGAGAATGCCACGTACTACCAGATCGTCATGGAGAAGTTCGGCTGCTGCATGGACCTGTTCGAGTTCTGCCGTCGGCGGCCGCTGCTCGACGAGCCCCTAGAGTGCTACATGTTCAGCCAGGTGCCGGTGACGACGGGTGCTTCCAGGCCCCAACATCGTTTCTTGCCCCAGGTGGTGGACGCCGTCCGGTTCCTGCACTCGCGCCGAGTGGTCCATCGCGACCTCAAGGACGAGAACGTGATCGTGGACGGCCGCTTCCACTGCAAGATCATCGACTTCGGCTCCGCCGCCTTCTTCGATCCCGGCACCGTATTCTCCACCTTCTGCGGCACCATGGAGTACTGCAGCCCAGAGATCCTACAGGGCAACAGGTGAGTGCCCCCGCTCTGGGGGGGGGGCTTGCCTTCTAGAGCTGCCGCTCTAGTTATCGCGGGCCGGAGCTGGAGTGCTGGTCGCTGGGCGTCCTCCTCTACAGTCTCACCTACTTCGAGAAGCCTTTCGGGAGTGCGCAGGAGATCATCGACGGCGTCGTCGAGCTACCGGACACCGTTTCGCTCGGTGCGTGGGGGGGGGGGGTCCCTGGAAAACGGGAATCGCATGTGGGGGGCGAGCTCGGGGCTGGGGGGTGTCACCCCCATGTAAAATATACATGGTGTACAATGCAGTGTGGCACGCTGACGAACAACGGTATGACGGACACAAGTACAATGTACATACTAATGAACGCACAGTGAAGGGGGGGGGGTCAAACCCAGAACCTAGAGTATGCCCCCGCCCGTCTCGTTGCAGAGTTGCGCGAGCTGCTGGCGTCGCTGTTGCACGCGCATCCAGAGGAGCGGGCGACCCTGGAGCGGCTGTCGGCGCACGCCTGGTTCCGCTGTCTCGACACCTTTCGCGTCGACTCCTACCGCTGGACGGACGTCTTCCCCACCGCGGACGACGACCAGCTCGCACCCGCCCTCTACCTGCACCAACTGCGCGCCGACGCCGTCACCTTTGGCATTGACGCCGAGTGACGTCATGAGACGTCGTCGTCTCCTCACGCATGCTACTCCAGAGCAAGCGCTAATTAGTTACACACCGATTAGTCCGACAGATCTGAGGTCGACCGACGGCCTAGGCGGCCAGTTGTTGGGGGCGCGTCGACAAACGCTCTGACGTGACGGCCAGTTGAGGTGCGCGCGCGCGCTCGTCTCACCAAGCGTCGACAGGCGTCACATAGGCTCTTGCTGCGCTACAGTACACAATTAGCGGAGAGCGGCTAGCCGGTTCGCTTGCGACAAGTTGGCGGCGTTCTCTTGTTGGCAGTGGTTATTGCATCACGGCCTTGGTCTGGTGTGCGCGTTCGCGAAAACTGCTTGCCCCTCCCCCCCCCCGCTCTCTCTGTTGCCCCTCCCCTCGCGCGCTTGTCTTTCGACAACTAACCACGCCCCTCTCTGCCAGTGAACTCACACCACCATGCTCCTCGCTGTGTGACGCGTCGTTCGCTACATTTGCATTCTCGGTACACTACGGTAATGTACACTGGAGTAGCGTAGAGATAAAGTTTCGAAATCGGTGAAGGACTATGAAGAATTTTGCTTGTGATGGGCGCTGCAGCTGGTGTAGGCGGGTATGTATGGTGGCGGCTGCTGTCTTTCTCGCTGAATAAATCGTTACCGTAAGAGCGCATGTGTGACGCTCTTGTTTACAAAAAAATAGATACCGTAAGCGATTGTTGGTCGGTCACACGACGGCATGGTGCGCCTAGAGCCTGGACACCTTGCGGTGCACGTTCTTTGCAGGCGTCCCCCTTCAAGGATGCCCAAGAAAGGCGGCGCGAAAGCAGCTGGCGGCGGTGGCGGCGAGAAGAGTTCTTCAAAGGGCGGCACCGCCGTCAAGGCAGGTTTGGGGGGGGGGTGTTGGTGACGTGATCTGTATTTGCTGGTACCTAAGTGGGGTGGGATGGTGCAGGTGCGCCACATTCTCTGTGAGAAGCAGTCGCGGGCGCTGGAGGCGATCGAGAAGCTCAAGGCGGGCGTCAAGTTCAACGAGGTCGCCGCCCAGTACAGCGAAGACAAGGCCCGCAGCGGTGTGCGTTTGCCAACCCCCCCCCCTGCCTCAGACAACCTGCCTGGAGGGCAGCTTTAGGCGCCGTCGATGGCCCATATCCATAAGAGACCCGTATCCATAAAGCTTCCTATCTAGAGCCAACATAATTAGCCAAAGGCAGTCGAAAGAAGTTCATTGACAGGGAGGGAGATCCCCCTCAGTAGTTCGATCAAGAATCGAACCCAGACACCGTGCGCGCCAGAGGCCGATTCTCTACCACTAGGCCATACGCTGTCCCTGCAGGTGCGAGGTAGCTGCAGCGCGTAGCGTAGTTCAGGGGGACCTTGGCTGGATGACGCGCGGCTCCATGGTGGGCGCGTTCCAGGAGGCGGCGTTCGCGCTGCCCAACAGCACCGTCGACAAGCCCCACTACACAGAGCCGCCGGTCAAGACCAACTTCGGCTATCACGTCATCATGGTCGAGGCCAAGAAGTGATCCCTCCCCCCTCTGCCAACTAACTGCTCGTTGTAAGAGGCGTTCACGAGAAGGTGGCAATCAATAATTACACGGTACACCTCCCTAAATAGACGGGCAAATTTTTTTCATTGGATGGGTGTCTGGGCTGGGCACGTACACGTATGTATGGGCATGTATGCGTGTGTACATATGTATGTGAGAGTGCGTTAGAGTGTACCCACGTTTGTGCCCAGTGCCTTTTTGTCTTAGAAAGTCCCTCCACGCGCTTCGCGTCAACAAAGCTCCCCACACATCGACCGTTTCAGTTTTTTAGCCCTCCTTTATTTAGCCCCCTATAATTACACACCCCCTCAAATGGCTCGAATGGAACAATTATCCCCCAGGTGCCAAACTATGCCAAACTAACTATTTGACTTCATTACTCCCATTCTCCAGAGACTTATGACACGTCAAACAGACAACAAAAAAATTTGCAGTTGTCTCTGGCACTTTCTTAGCCATTTCTCGAAATGGGAAGGTGCAATCAAAAAATTGAAAAATTGCTTTCTGCGCGGCGGCGTGGGCACATAGTGGCCAAATTTCCGACCATTCAACCAAAGCACACCAGAATGGCATCGAATTTAGTGAGCGTTGCCGCCAAAAATGTAAATCGCACCGTAATAGCGCCACAGAAGGAGTAAGAGCAAAAATTTGCATATCATCGGAAAGGTCTCGATCTCGACTACATGCGAGCAAGAATTCCATTTCGATCCAACGTCCGGTTCTCGAGATATTAACAAAGTGTCCCAAGATTTTTGGAAAATCGCGATTTTGGCCATTTTTTGACATTTTCTGAAATTTTGTTTTGGCCATATCTCAAGATCGCACGATTCGATTTGAACCATTTTTGGAGTGAAAGATGGCCCTGTCGGTACCTTTCGATCCTGCAATTTTCAGCAAGCTAGGTGCTTCCAGTAAAAACACGATTTTTGGTGTCAGCTGCAATTGTGTGATGGGTGGTTTCCGAATTGCAAATAGGGGACCATAGAAATCGAAGCTCTAACTGGGCTATCCATCTATATAGTATTTTCTTAATTCGATATTTTTAAGAAAAACCTCCAGTCTCAATGAATTTGACACAGATTTCGTTGGGAAATTTGACATGTGTTGTTTCCCTAAAAAGAACCCTCCAAGCACTTCGTGCCAACAAACCACACACCCCACACAACGACCCTTTCAATTTATTGCCCCCCCCCACACGATTTTACTCCCTCCTATAGGCCGAATGAAACAATTAGCTAATCATAGGGTTTACGGTACACAAAAAGTTCAAAAAACGGTACACCTATGTTAGTAAATCTTCTTCGAAAGAAGCATGCATCAGCAGTGTGCTGCCAGCAGTCGGTGCGGCTATTCAGGGCATAGTTGCAAGCCTCAAGTCGACGAAAGACGTGGATTCGCACACATCTGAGAGCTGGGGTGATGGTGACGGAGCGGAGCATTGACGGAGCATTGACGAGAGTCTTCCGTTCTCCGTCAACTGCTTGCGGTGCGTTCGACCGACTCTCAAAGGAGCCACGTATTTCATGCAACGCCCAAGTGGCGGACCATCTGTCATTGCATCCAACCCGACGGCCGCACACGTTTTTGACTTTGTTGAACAAGTTGTGTCGCGAAGGTCCGTTGTTGCGGGAGAAGGTGGAAAACTGGATCCGAACCAAGGCGTGTTTAGGTCCCCGGCTGCCCCGGCCTCCGTTTTCCCTACTTGCGCAGGCGGCTGGTCTCGTTGAAGACGTCGTCACGAAAATTCAGTCAACGACTGACACAGGAGCACTGCTGCTAGTCACCAACTCTGTCATGCACTACTTCATCGGAACTGTGGGCGAGCAGATCACGTTTCCTGCCTCGTCCTATCGCTTGTTCATCACAAAGTCGCCAGCAAATCCTGGCTGTTGGTCACTCGTCGAACTGGTTCTCGACAGAGCCACAGCTGTGAGCAACGTCTTCAACTGCCCCAAACGCCCTGCCCGCGTCGTCTACACGGCTGAGTTATTGCGCGGAGTGGCGCACACGCTTGAGCGCCTCATACTGTACGCCTTCTGGTGCGTCCCACCTCCCAGTGGACGTGACGCTCTGCGGCTTCCAAAGCTGCGCACACTTTGGGTGTCGACCTTGGTCGGCAGGTGGGACAGCGGCGATCCCTTCTCTGCTGTGGGCCATGCGGCACCGGAACTTCGCCGCCTTGGAGCGAGAGTCGCAGTCGCGTTGCCTCGTCCACGACTGCGGCGGGGTGTCGGCTCGCTGCGCTGCTTTGTAGACGGCCTGGAGCATCTCGAGTTGCTAGACGTCTGGTCGTGCCACGGGCCGCCCGTGGAGCCGTGCACCTGGCCCGAGCACCGGGGGGCCCTCGCTGTCGGGAAAAACCGACGACGCGACGCCGCGTGGACGATGGCAACGGCGATCCGTGGCGACAATGTCACGCTACACGATGACCTCTTGGATCAATTCGCTGCCAGCAGGGGAGAGCGCTGTAGGCTGCATTCTCGTCAGCCGCAATCCGCGCTCGAAACAGCAGCTGTTGCGTATGATCACCGCGCCAAACGCCTCTACATGAAGTGATCGGTCTGTTAGATTGTAAGTTACACTTAATCGCTTGAGCGTCTAATCGCCTGTTCAACTAGCGTCACCCTCACCATGTGCGTGCGTACGCCAGATGACATGTGCGTACGGTACCTGTCCCACCAATGTACAAGGTGGGCAAGCCCCGACTGCACTGTTCAAGTACATATATCTCGTGGGCGTATGATTTTTGTGGCGGACTGGAACGGATTGCAACGCCACAATTTATTGTTCAATGGGCGGTGAGCACGATAGAAAGCTGGAGTAGGCGCGGGCTACAGACTGAGTGCGGACTGACTGAGAGTACGAGCAGCTTAGCTTAAAAAGCAGTGCAACAACAGGCGATCGCGAACACACCAGTGATACATCAAAGCGGAAGGTACGAAGGGAAGGAACAATCAGCAGCAGGCGCTATTGACGCGAAGTTGGGGAAGAAAGACAGCCGTACGAAATCACTGTTAGAAATGGGGCTGCGGGTGATTGTACTTTGTAGTCGCTGTTGTAGTCGCTGTTTGAAAAGGGTGCGGGTGATTCTGCTTTGTAGTTGCTGTTGTAGTCGGGTCGGTGTAGTTGGTTGTAGTAGTTGCGGTACTGTAGTAGTGGCATTACACATTCCCCCCTTCTGAATGAAGGTTTTCTTCTATTCTTGGTAGTTGGGGAGATGTCGTCTTGGTCGAAGGTTGTAGCGGCCATGGTGTTGACTTGTTGGTTGAGACGACTGGGTGCTCTGTTGCTTGTTGATGATGCTGAAGGACTGGTTCGATGGACTGGTGTCCCTTGTGTCTTTGTCCCATACCTGTAACTGGGGGGGGGGGTTGGGGGGGGGGGTTTCCTTCCCCCACTTGCTGGTTTTGACCCTACCCACACCCCCCCCCCAACCCTCCCCCCAGGTTCGTGCGAAACCCCACCCAACCCCCCCCCCAGACTTTTTGAAAACTTTCTACTACATACTATATTGCTAAATAAATGCACTTTGTACAGTGTTTTTGAGCAAGAATCGACCCAAAAGTGTCTAGTTTGCGTTATTTGCAGTGTATTTCGGCTAAAAAGTACCTATTTTCAGGCTTTTACAGTGTATTTTTGACTAAAAATAGACCAAAAATTGCCCATTTTTTTCTGCCCAGACCCCCCCCCCCCCTCCTCCAGATTTTCACCCCACCCACCACCCCCCCCCCCCAGAAAGTGCCCGAACCCTCCCCCCAGGTCCAATTCCCGGTTACACCTATGCTTTGTCCCCATGTTTGCAGTTGATGGCAGTCCAGCCTTTGGTGGCAGTTTGCATTGAACATTTTCAGGAACTCCAAGTGCAATGCCTTTTGGTGCAGCTGAACAAATGTAGAAGTATTGCTGTTGGATTCCAGGGTCTGTGATGGGCTGCGTTGACACTCCTGTGAGAAGTAAGCTGAGGGTTACCATCAGAAATAGTGCTGACATTGACAGCGATTTTCGCAGTGAACTGCTGGGACCATTTGCTTTCCATTCAGATGCTTGAATGATCTCTGCAGCAGGCTTGAATTTTGGTTTCTCAGCTGGTGCAGTATTGGAAGTTGGTAATCCTTTGAGCCAGAGAGCAGTGGCGTGCAACTCGCGATTTGAGCATAGCATATTTTCATGCTCACAGACCATGCAGAATGGAGAGTGTTCACAACTCTTTCGAATGCAGCGAACTTTTGAACTCTGATTCAGTCGCTCATGCACCATTGGGTGCCAACCTTTGCAGCAAATATGTTGAATGCAGTCTGCAGGCAGAGTTGCAGCATCTTCAGCAGTGTGCTGGCATGCAGTGTTATTTCTCAACTGCATTTGAGAGTCAAACTGATCTGACCAACCAAAGCCTTGGTTTCCACGCCACGTCTCCAGTAGTTTCTTGACTTGTTTGACCCTTGGAGTTGGGTATGGCACACACAGCATTTGTGCAAACTTGTCTCCTTTTGAAATGACGAAATTTTCCTTTGTAGTATTGTGGAGTAACACTGTAATGTTGCCAGTGAAATCTGGGTCAATAACGCCTCCTTCAACAACAATTCCCTTCACAGCATAGCTGGATCGACTCTCGATCTTCAAGTATGATGCAAATGGTGGTTGTATTGCCAGGTCGGTTGGGCATTTTGTAATGCTCATGGCTGGCAGATTGTAGTCTCTTGGACTGTGCAGATCGAATCCAACACTGTAGATTGTAGCTTGAGATGGTAGTTTTGCATCTGGACTGAGTGTTTTGCACTTGAGCTTTCCATTGGTAAATGTGTCACCATCGTTAATGTCGTCTGCAGCAGTGTCGCTGGATTCTGTGGATGAAGAGTTGTCGTCTGCATCATCACTCACAGAATTTTGTGCATATTCTTCTGGTCCACCCTCTGGACTGCCTGTTTCTGACTCCGTGATTTTCAGTTCCTGCTCAGAATGCAAATCTGGTTTGCCATCTGGAAAAAGCGTCCACGCGTAATTCGAGACGTCTTCTCTAGCAGTTGGAGTTTCCTCGACCTTGTTGTCACTCTCATATTCTGCCTCTTGCACTGCAAGTTCGGTTTCTTGCAGCCTTGCTGTGACTGGACTTTGTGGAACGCTTGAATTCATAGCAAAATTTCTTTGGTCACTGCCCAATCGTTGTCTGTTGCCACCGCGTTGCTGATGCCTACTGTAATTAGTGGCTTGGTAGAATGGTCGGCTTGATCAGTATGACGATTGGAAGGAAGGAAGGAAGGACGTGATGTGTCTGGTGGAATGCCGTGGCTGCCTTGAGGAGAATATCTTGGTCTGTAGTGTTGTTGAGGCGCAAAATTTTGAAATGAACGTCGAGCAAATCTTGGGCCGCCTCTCGTTTGCTGATTGTTTTGCAGGGTACGGCACTCTTCCAGAATGTGCCCATTGCGCTTGCAGTACCTGCAGAATAACACTGGACCGAATGCTTGTCTCGGACGGAAGTTCGGCACTCTTGGTTGATGCGTTGTGTCTCTTTGTCGTGCAGCTCTCAACAGGAGTTCAGTGTTGTCTTGAGTTCCTGGCGATTCACTTTGGGTGACGTATAGGCGTGCATTTTCGCTTGGAACGCCTGGCTTCGTGTGACCAGCGAGTAGTGCAATGTGAGCTTCCTTCGTCAACGCCAACTTGAGAGCTTCTTCATATGTTTCAGGCATTTTGTCGAGTACAGCTCCTTTGATTGCTGAGTTGAGTCCACCGATGAACCAATTCATGAGCTGTAGGTATTGCGCTGACTGTGGATTTGCAGCACTGATTGGGTATGCCCCTCGAACGAGTCGTTAAATTTCTGTCGAGTAGGTTGAAACAGTTTCGTTTTCGCCTTGACCTCGCTTGGCGTGCAGTCGAACGGCATAAAATTTCTGGGACTCGACTGGCTGAAGAGCTTGAGACAGCGTCACCTTGAGCTGACTGTAGTCGCGTTTCACGTCGTCTGTTTGGCGTCGGTACGTGTTGAGTGCGTGCTCCTCCAAGAATGTCGGCAAAATTTGAGCTCTGCGTTCACCTTCCCAGTTGTAGGCGCTTGCCAATTCTTCATAACGTTCAATGAATTCGGAAAATGTGCGATCTTCTGAGTAGCCGCCAGAGAATGGTCGGAGCGAGCTTTGAAGGGAACCGATTGACCTGGTGTCGGAGTGAGTTCTTGGAGCTTGTGGTTGCCGCTGTGCTGCTGAGCTGAGTTGAACGTCCACCAGTTGTGCTCGAAGTTGGGCCACTTCCTCCTCGCGGTGTTTTTCTCGGCGCTGGAGGTCCTCCACGCTCGGCTTGAAAGTCTCGCTGCATGGCGCGCATTTCCCTTTGAAGGGCTTGGATATTTGCCTCAGTCATTCCGACAGAGATTTCGTACAGGGCTCCAAATTATGTGGCGGACTGGAACGGATTGCAACGCCACAATTTATTGTTCAATGGGCGGTGAGCACGATAGAAAGCTGGAGTAGGCGCGGGCTACAGACTGAGTGCGGACTGACTGAGAGTACGAGCAGCTTAGCTTAAAAAGCAGTGCAACAACAGGCGATCGCGAAAACACCAGTGATACATCAAAGCGGAAGGTACGAAGGGAAGGAACAATCAGCAGCAGGCGCTATTGACGCGAAGTTGGGGAAGAAAGACAGCCGTACGAAATCACTGTTAGAAATGGGGCTGCGGGTGATTGTACTTTGTAGTCGCTGTTGTAGTCGCTGTTTGAAAAGGGTGCGGGTGATTCTGCTTTGTAGTTGCTGTTGTAGTCGGGTCGGTGTAGTTGGTTGTAGTAGTTGCGGTACTGTAGTAGTGGCATTACACATTCCCCCCTTCTGAATGAAGGTTTTCTTCTATTCTTGGTAGTTGGGGAGATGTCGTCTTGGTCGAAGGTTGTAGCGGCCATGGTGTTGACTTGTTGGTTGAGACGACTGGGTGCTCTGTTGCTTGTTGATGATGCTGAAGGACTGGTTCGATGGACTGGTGTCCCTTGTGTCTTTGTCCCATACCTGTAACTGGGGGGGGGGGGTTGGGGGGGGGGGGGTTTCCTTCCCCCACTTGCTGGTTTTGACCCTACCCACACCCCCCCCCCCCCAACCCTCCCCCCAGGTTCGTGCGAAACCCCACCCAACCCCCCCCCCAGACTTTTTGAAAACTTTCTACTACATACTATATTGCTAAATAAATGCACTTTGTACAGTGTTTTTGAGCAAGAATCGACCCAAAAGTGTCTAGTTTGCGTTATTTGCAGTGTATTTCGGCTAAAAAGTACCTATTTTCAGGCTTTTACAGTGTATTTTTGACTAAAAATAGACCAAAAATTGCCCATTTTTTTCTGCCCAGACCCCCCCCCCCTCCTCCAGATTTTCACCCCACCCACCACCCCCCCCCCAGAAAGTGCCCGAACCCACCCCCCCAGGTCCAATTCCCGGTTACACCTATGCTTTGTCCCCATGTTTGCAGTTGATGGCAGTCCAGCCTTTGGTGGCAGTTTGCATTGAACATTTTCAGGAACTCCAAGTGCAATGCCTTTTGGTGCAGCTGAACAAATGTAGAAGTATTGCTGTTGGATTCCAGGGTCTGTGATGGGCTGCGTTGACACTCCTGTGAGAAGTAAGCTGAGGGTTACCATCAGAAATAGTGCTGACATTGACAGCGATTTTCGCAGTGAACTGCTGGGACCATTTGCTTTCCATTCAGATGCTTGAATGATCTCTGCAGCAGGCTTGAATTTTGGTTTCTCAGCTGGTGCAGTATTGGAAGTTGGTAATCCTTTGAGCCAGAGAGCAGTGGCGTGCAACTCGCGATTTGAGCATAGCATATTTTCATGCTCACAGACCATGCAGAATGGAGAGTGTTCACAACTCTTTCGAATGCAGCGAACTTTTGAACTCTGATTCAGTCGCTCATGCACCATTGGGTGCCAACCTTTGCAGCAAATATGTTGAATGCAGTCTGCAGGCAGAGTTGCAGCATCTTCAGCAGTGTGCTGGCATGCAGTGTTATTTCTCAACTGCATTTGAGAGTCAAACTGATCTGACCAACCAAAGCCTTGGTTTCCACGCCACGTCTCCAGTAGTTTCTTGACTTGTTTGACCCTTGGAGTTGTGTATGGCACACACAGCATTTGTGCAAACTTGTCTCCTTTTGAAATGACGAAATTTTCCTTTGTAGTATTGTGGAGTAACACTGTAATGTTGCCAGTGAAATCTGGGTCAATAACGCCTCCTTCAACAACAATTCCCTTCACAGCATAGCTGGATCGACTCTCGATCTTCAAGTATGATGCAAATGGTGGTTGTATTGCCAGGTCGGTTGGGCATTTTGTAATGCTCATGGCTGGCAGATTGTAGTCTCTTGGACTGTGCAGATCGAATCCAACACTGTAGATTGTAGCTTGAGATGGTAGTTTTGCATCTGGACTGAGTGTTTTGCACTTGAGCTTTCCATTGGTAAATGTGTCACCATCGTTAATGTCGTCTGCAGCAGTGTCGCTGGATTCTGTGGATGAAGAGTTGTCGTCTGCATCATCACTCACAGAATTTTGTGCATATTCTTCTGGTCCACCCTCTGGACTGCCTGTTTCTGACTCCGTGATTTTCAGTTCCTGCTCAGAATGCAAATCTGGTTTGCCATCTGGAAAAAGCGTCCACGCGTAATTCGAGACGTCTTCTCTAGCAGTTGGAGTTTCCTCGACCTTGTTGTCACTCTCATATTCTGCCTCTTGCACTGCAAGTTCGGTTTCTTGCAGCCTTGCTGTGACTGGACTTTGTGGAACGCTTGAATTCATAGCAAAATTTCTTTGGTCACTGCCCAATCGTTGTCTGTTGCCACCGCGTTGCTGATGCCTACTGTAATTAGTGGCTTGGTAGAATGGTCGGCTTGATCAGTATGACGATTGGAAGGAAGGAAGGAAGGACGTGATGTGTCTGGTGGAATGCCGTGGCTGCCTTGAGGAGAATATCTTGGTCTGTAGTGTTGTTGAGGCGCAAAATTTTGAAATGAACGTCGAGCAAATCTTGGGCCGCCTCTCGTTTGCTGATTGTTTTGCAGGGTACGGCACTCTTCCAGAATGTGCCCATTGCGCTTGCAGTACCTGCAGAATAACACTGGACCGAATGCTTGTCTCGGACGGAAGTTCGGCACTCTTGGTTGATGCGTTGTGTCTCTTTGTCGTGCAGCTCTCAACAGGAGTTCAGTGTTGTCTTGAGTTCCTGGCGATTCACTTTGGGTGACGTATAGGCGTGCATTTTCGCTTGGAACGCCTGGCTTCGTGTGACCAGCGAGTAGTGCAATGTGAGCTTCCTTCGTCAACGCCAACTTGAGAGCTTCTTCATATGTTTCAGGCATTTTGTCGAGTACAGCTCCTTTGATTGCTGAGTTGAGTCCACCGATGAACCAATTCATGAGCTGTAGGTATTGCGCTGACTGTGGATTTGCAGCACTGATTGGGTATGCCCCTCGAACGAGTCGTTAAATTTCTGTCGAGTAGGTTGAAACAGTTTCGTTTTCGCCTTGACCTCGCTTGGCGTGCAGTCGAACGGCATAAAATTTCTGGGACTCGACTGGCTGAAGAGCTTGAGACAGCGTCACCTTGAGCTGACTGTAGTCGCGTTTCACGTCGTCTGTTTGGCGTCGGTACGTGTTGAGTGCGTGCTCCTCCAAGAATGTCGGCAAAATTTGAGCTCTGCGTTCACCTTCCCAGTTGTAGGCGCTTGCCAATTCTTCATAACGTTCAATGAATTCGGAAAATGTGCGATCTTCTGAGTAGCCGCCAGAGAATGGTCGGAGCGAGCTTTGAAGGGAACCGATTGACCTGGTGTCGGAGTGAGTTCTTGGAGCTTGTGGTTGCCGCTGTGCTGCTGAGCTGAGTTGAACGTCCACCAGTTGTGCTCGAAGTTGGGCCACTTCCTCCTCGCGGTGTTTTTCTCGGCGCTGGAGGTCCTCCACGCTCGGCTTGAAAGTCTCGCTGCATGGCGCGCATTTCCCTTTGAAGGGCTTGGATATTTGCCTCAGTCATTCCGACAGAGATTTCGTACAGGGCTCCAAATTATGTGGCGGACTGGAACGGATTGCAACGCCACAATTTATTGTTCAATGGGCGGTGAGCACGATAGAAAGCTGGAGTAGGCGCGGGCTACAGACTGAGTGCGGACTGACTGAGAGTACGAGCAGCTTAGCTTAAAAAGCAGTGCAACAACAGGCGATCGCGAAAACACCAGTGATACATCAAAGCGGAAGGTACGAAGGGAAGGAACAATCAGCAGCAGGCGCTATTGACGCGAAGTTGGGGAAGAAAGACAGCCGTACGAAATCACTGTTAGAAATGGGGCTGCGGGTGATTGTACTTTGTAGTCGCTGTTGTAGTCGCTGTTTGAAAAGGGTGCGGGTGATTCTGCTTTGTAGTTGCTGTTGTAGTCGGGTCGGTGTAGTTGGTTGTAGTAGTTGCGGTACTGTAGTAGTGGCATTACACATTCCCCCCTTCTGAATGAAGGTTTGCTTCTATTCTTGGTAGTTGGGGAGATGTCGTCTTGGTCGAAGGTTGTAGCGGCCATGGTGTTGACTTGTTGGTTGAGACGACTGGGTGCTCTGTTGCTTGTTGATGATGCTGAAGGACTGGTTCGATGGACTGGTGTGTCCCTTGTGTGGGGTGGGTTTTTTTTGTGTTTTTTGTTGTTTGTTGGGGTTGTTGTGTGTGGTTGGGTGGTTGGTGTTGTAGTGTTTGGCCCCTCTCTTCCCCCCCCCCCCCCCCGGCCTCCTCGTTTTTTTTTTCTTTGTCTTTGTCCCCCCTGGGGGTGGGGGTTTTTGTGTTTTTGGTTGTGGTTTTGTTTTTTTGATGTTTGGTGTTTTTGGGTTGTGTTGTTTGGTTTTTGGTGTTTTGGTTTTTGTTTGTGTTTTTTGTGGTGTTTTTTTGCCCCCCCTCTGTTTTCCCCCCCCCCCCCGAGTGGTCCCGTTTCGTTCTTGTTTGTCTCATGTTTGCAGTTGGGTTTTCCCTTGTGGTTTTGTTGTTGTGGGTTTTTGGTTTGTTGTTTTTGTATGTTTGGTGTTTTTGGGTGGTGTGTTTGGTTTTGGTGTTTTGGTTTTGTGTGTGTTTTTTTTGCGCCCCCCCCCCCCTCCTTTTCCCCCCCCCCCCCCCCCCCCCCAGAAAGTGCCCGACCCTCCCCCAAACGGTCCTTTGTGGCCCATGCCAAATGGCAGTCCAGCCTTTGGTGGCAGTTTGCATTGAACTTTTTCAGGAACTCCAAGTGCAATGCCTTTTGGTGCCGCTGTTGGATGTAGAATGTTGGAGCTGAACAAATGTAGAAGTATTGCTGTTGGATTCCAGGGTCTGTGATGGGCTGTGTTGACACTCCTGTGAGAAGTAAGCTGAGGGTTACCATCAGAAATAGTGCTGACATTGACAGCGATTTTCTCAGTGAACTGCTGGGACCATTTGCTTTCCATTCAGATGTTTGAATGATCTCTGCAGCAGGCTTGAATTTTGGTTTCTCAGCTGGTGCAGTATTGGAAGTTGGTAATCCTTTGAGCCAGAGAGCAGTGGCGTGCAACTCGCGATTTGAGCATAGCATATTTTCATGCTCACAGACCATGCAGAATGGAGAGTGTTCACAACTCTTTCGAATGCAGCGAACTTTTGAACTCTGATTCAGTCGCTCATGCACCATTGGGTGCCAACCTTTGCAGCAAATATGTTGAATGCAGTCTGCAGGCAGAGTTGCAGCATCTTCAGCAGTGTGCTGGCATGCAGTGTTATTTCTCAACTGCATTTGAGAGTCAAACTGATCTGACCAACCAAAGCCTTGGTTTCCACGCCATGTCTCCAGTAGTTTCTTGACTTGTTTGACCCTTGGAGTTGTGTATGGCACACACAGCATTTGTGCAAACTTGTCTCCTTTTGAAATGACGAAATTTTCCTTTGTAGTATTGTGGAGTAACACTGTAATGTTGCCTGTAAAATCTGGGTCAATAACTCCTCCTTCAACAACAATTCCCTTGACAGCATAGCTGGATCGACTCTCGATCTTCAAGTATGATGCAAATGGTGGTTGTATTGCCAGGTCGGTTGGGCATTTTGTAACGCTCATGGCTGGCAGATTGTAGTCTCTTGGACTGTGCAGATCGAATCCAACACTGTTGATTGAAGCTTGCGATGGTAGTTTTGCATCTGGACTGAGTGCTTTGCACTTGAGCTTTCCATTGATAAATGTGTCACCATCGTTAATGTCGTCTGCAGCAGTGTCGCTGGATTCTGTGGATGAAGAGTTGTCGTCTGCATCATCACTCACAGAATTTTGTGCATATTCTTCTGGTCCACCCTCTGGACTGCCTGTTTCTGACTCCGTGATTTTCAGTTCCTGCTCAGAATGCAAATCTGGTTTGCCATATGGAAAAGGCGTCCACGCGTAATTCGAGATGTCTTCTCTAGCAGTTGGAGTTTCCTCGACCTTGTTGTCACTCTCATATTCTGCCTCTTGCACTGCAAGTTCGGTTTCTTGCAGCCTTGCTGCGACTGGACTTTGTGGAACGCTCGAATTCATATCAAAATTTCTTTGGTCGCTGCCAAATCGTTGTCTGTTGCCGACGCGATGCTGATGACTACTGTAATTAGTGGCTTGGTAGAACGATCGGCTTGATCCGTATGACGATTGGAAGAAAGGACGTGATGTGTGTGGTGGAATGTCTTGGCTGCCTTGAGGAGAATATCTTGGTCTGTAGTGTTGTTGAGGCGCAAAATTTTGAAATGAACGTCGAGCAAATCTTGGGCCGCCTCTCGTTTGCTGATTGTTTTGCAGGGTACGGCACTCTTCCAGAATGTGCCCATTGCGCTTGCAGTACCTGCAGAATAACGCTGGACCGAATGCTTGTCTCGGACGGAAGTTCGGCACTCTTGGTTGATGCGTTGTGTCTCTTTGTCGTGCAGCTCTCAACAGCAGTTCAGTCTTGTCTTGAGTTCCTGACGATTCACTTTGGGTGACGTATAGGCGTGCATTTTCATTTGGAACGCCTGGCTTCGTGTGACCAGCGAGTAGTGCAATATGAGCTTCCTTTGTCAACGCCAACTTGAGAGCTTCTTCATATGTTTCGGGCATTTTGTCGAGTACAGCTCCTTTGATTGCTGAGTTGAGTCCGCCGATGAACCAATTCATGAGCTGTAGGTCTTGCGCTGACTGTGGATTTGCAGCACTGATTGGGTATGCCCCTCGAACGAGTCGTTCAATTTCTGTCGAGTAGGTTGAAACGGTTTCATTTTCGCCTTGACCTCGCTTGGCGTGCAGTCGAACGGCATAAAATTTCTGGGACTCGACTGGCTGAAGAGCTTGAGACAGCGCCACCTTGAGCTGACTGTAGTCGCGTTTCACGTCGTCTGTTTGGCGTCGGTACGTGTTGAGTGCGTGCTCCTCCAAGAATGTCGGCAAAATTTGAGCTCTGCGTTCACCTTCCCAGTTGTAGGCGCTTGCCAATTCTTCATAACGTTCAATGAATTCGGAAAATGTGCGATCTTCTGAGTAGCCGCCAGAGAATGGTCGGAGCGAGCTTTGAAGGGAACCGATTGACCTGGTGTCGGAGTGTGTTCTGGGAGCTTGTGGTTGCCGCCGTGCCGCTGAGCTGAGTTGAACGTCGGCCAGTTGTGCTCGAAGTTGGGCCACTTCCTCCTCGCGGTGTTTTTCTCGGCGCTGGAGGTCGTCACGCTCGGCTTGAAAGTCTCGCTGCATGGCGCGAATTTCCCTTTGAAGGGCTTGGATATTTGCCTCGATCATTCCGACAGATTTCGTACAGGGCTCCAAATTATGTGGCGGACTGGAACGGATTGCAACGCCACAATTTATTGTTCAATGGGCGGTGAGCACGATAGAAAGCTGGAGTAGACGCGGGCTACAGACTGAGTGCGGACTGACTGAGAGTACGAGCAGCTTAGCTTAAAAAGCAGTGCAACAACAGGCGATCGCGAAAACACCAGTGATACATCAAAGCGGAAGGTACGAAGGGAAGGAACAATCAGCAGTAGGCGCTATTGACGGGAAGTTGGGGAAGAAAGACAGCCGTATGAAATCACTGTTAGAAATGGGGCTGCGGGTGATTGTACTTTGTAGTCGCTGTTGTAGTCGCTGTTTGAAAAGGGTGCGGGTGATTCTGCTTTGTAGTTGCTGTTGTAGTCGGGTCGGTGTAGTTGGTTGTAGTAGGTACTGTAGTAGTGGCATTACACATTCCCCCCTTCTGAAGGAAGGTTTTCTTCTATTCTTGGTAGTTGGGGAGATGTCGTCTTGGTCGAAGGTTGTAGCGGCCATGGTGTTGACTTGTTGGCTGAGACGACTGGGTGCTCTGTGTTGCTTGTTGATGCTGCTGAAGGACCGGTTCGATGGACTGGTGGGTGTCCCTTGTGTCTTTGTCCCTCATGTTTGCAGTTGATGGCAGTCCAGCCTTTGGTGGCAGTTTGCATTGAACTTTTGCAGGAACTCCAAGTGCAATGCCTTTTGGTGCCGCTGTTGGATGTAGAATGTTGGATGAACAAATGTAGAAGTACCGCTGTTGGATTCCAGGGTCTGTGATGGGCTGTGTTGACACTCCTGTGAGAAGTAAGCTGAGGGTTGCCATCAAAAATAGTGCTGACATTGACAGCGATTTTCTCAGTGAACTGCTGGGACAATTTGCTTTCCGTTCAGATGTTTGAATGATCTCTGCAGTGGGCTTGAATTTTGGTTTCTCAGCTGGTGCAGTATTGGAAGTTGGTAATCCTTTGAGCCAGAGAGCAGTGGCGTGCAACTCGCGATTTGAGCATAGCATATTTTCATGCTCACAGACCATGCAGAATGGAGAGTGTTCACAACTCTTTCGAATGCAGCGAACTTTTGAACTCTGATTCAGTCGCTCATGCACCATTGGGTGCCAACCTTTGCAGCAAATATGTTGAATGCAGTCTGCAGGCAGAGTTGCAGCATCTTCAGCAGTGTGCTTGCATGCAGTGTTATTCCTCAACTGCATTTGAGAGTCAAACTGATCTGACGAACCAAAGCCTTGGTCTCCACGCCATGTCTCCAGTAGTTTCTTGACTTGTTTGACCCTTGGAGTTGTGTATGGCACACACAGCATTTGTGCAAACTTGTCTCCTTTTGAAATGACGAAATTTTCCTTTGTAGTATTGTGGAGTAACACTGTAATGTTGCCTGTAAAATCTGGGTCAATAACTCCCTCCTTCAACAACAATTCCCTTGACAGCATAGCTGGATCGACTCTCGATCTTCAAGTATGATGCAAATGGTGGTTGTATTGCCAGGTCGGTTGGGCATTTTGTAACGCTCATGGCTGGCAGATTGTAGTCTCTTGGACTGTGCAGATCGAATCCAACACTGTTGATTGAAGCTTGCGATGGTAGTTTTGCATCTGGACTGAGTGCTTTGCACTTGAGCTTTCCATTGATAAATGTGTCACCATCGTTAATGTCGTCTGCAGCAGTGTCGCTGGATTCTGTGGATGAAGAGTTGTCGTCTGCATCATCACTCACAGAATTTTGTGCATATTCTTCTGGTCCACCCTCTGGACTGCCTGTTTCTGACTCCGTGATTTTCAGTTCCTGCTCAGAATGCAAATCTGGTTTGCCATATGGAAAAGGCGTCCACGCGTAATTCGAGATGTCTTCTCTAGCAGTTGGAGTTTCCTCGACCTTGTTGTCACTCTCATATTCTGCCTCTTGCACTGCAAGTTCGGTTTCTTGCAGCCTTGCTGCGACTGGACTTTGTGGAACGCTCGAATTCATATCAAAATTTCTTTGGTCGCTGCCAAATCGTTGTCTGTTGCCGCCGCGTTGCTGATGTCTACTGTAATTAGTGGCTTGGTTGAACGATCGGCTTGATCCGTATGACGATTGGAAGAAAGGACGTGATGTGTGTGGTGGAATGTCTTGGTTGCCTTGAGGAGGATATCTTGGTCTGTAGTATTGTTGAGGCGCAAAATTTTGAAATGAACGTCGAGCAAATCTTGGGCCGCCTCGCGTTTGCTGATTGTTTTGCAGGGTACGGCACTCTTCCAGAATGTGCCCATTGCGCTTGCAGTACCTGCAGAATAACGCTGGACCGAATGCTTGTCTCGGACGGAAGTTCGGCACTCTTGGTTGATGCGTTGTGTCTCTTTGTCGTGCAGCTCTCAACAGCAGTTCAGTGTTGTCTTGAGTTCCTGGCGATTCACTTTGGGTGACGTATAGGCGTGCATTTTCATTTGGAACGCCTGGCTTCATGTGACCAGCGAGTAGTGCAATATGAGCTTCCTTTGTCAACGCCAACTTGAGAGCTTCTTCATATGTTTCGGGCATTTTGTCGAGTACAGCTCCTTTGATTGCTGAGTTGAGTCCGCCGATGAACCAATTCATGAGCTGTAGGTCTTGCGCTGACTGTGGATTTGCAGCACTGATTGGGTATGCCCCTCGAACGAGTCGTTCAATTTCTGTCGAGTAGGTTGAAACGGTTTCATTTTCGCCTTGACCTCGCTTGGCGTGCAGTCGAACGGCATAAAATTTCTGGGACTCGACTGGCTGAAGAGCTTGAGACAGCGCCACCTTGAGCTGACTGTAGTCGCGTTTCACGTCGTCTGTTTGGCGTCGGTACGTGTTGAGTGCGTGCTCCTCCAAGAATGTCGGCAAAATTTGAGCTCTGCGTTCACCTTCCCAGTTGTAGGCGCTTGCCAATTCTTCATAACGTTCAATGAATTCGGAAAATGTGCGATCTTCTGAGTAGCCGCCAGAGAATGGTCGGAGCGAGCTTTGAAGGGAACCGATTGACCTGGTGTCGGAGTGTGTTCTGGGAGCTTGTGGTTGCCGCCGTGCCGCTGAGCTGAGTTGAACGTCGGCCAGTTGTGCTCGAAGTTGGGCCACTTCCTCCTCGCGGTGTTTTTCTCGGCGCTGGAGGTCGTCACGCTCGGCTTGAAAGTCTCGCTGCATGGCGCGAATTTCCCTTTGAAGGGCTTGGATATTTGCCTCGATCATTCCGACAGATTTCGTACAGGGCTCCAAATTATGTGGCGGACTGGAACGGATTGCAACGCCACAATTTATTGTTCAATGGGCGGTGAGCACGATAGAAAGCTGGAGTAGACGCGGGCTACAGACTGAGTGCGGACTGACTGAGAGTACGAGCAGCTTAGCTTAAAAAGCAGTGCAACAACAGGCGATCGCGAAAACACCAGTGATACATCAAAGCGGAAGGTACGAAGGGAAGGAACAATCAGCAGTAGGCGCTATTGACGGGAAGTTGGGGAAGAAAGACAGCCGTATGAAATCACTGTTAGAAATGGGGCTGCGGGTGATTGTACTTTGTAGTCGCTGTTGTAGTCGCTGTTTGAAAAGGGTGCGGGTGATTCTGCTTTGTATAGTTGCTGTTGTAGTCGGGTCGGTGTAGTTGGTTGTAGTAGTTACTGTAGTAGTGGCATTACA